>CATIWR010406195.1:0-34594 GCA_949677035.1 Omphalea diandra
AATTTTCAGTTGCTTTCAGCCGTGCTTCTTCTTCATTTAGGTGGCATCTTCGAAGCTCTATTTCTCTTTCCACTATCAAATTTGCAACTTGACAAGGAAGAAAGTCTTTGCCTCTATAGAATATTATAAAAAACTTATTCCAGAGTAACAGAATTCCTCCAGTGAGATACTGCATTTGTTACATCATTGTTAAATGCATAGAAGAAGAATTTACGCCCAGTACTGCTATTATGGATGATATTATGCTTAGATCACTACACTAGTGTTATAGCAGCTACAAATAAGAGCACGTGACACTTAAAATTGGGATGATTTCTGGGTGAATATAAAAGGTGGATTGCCTTGCCTTAAATTGCTTGCAAGCAACTAAAGTGTCCAATACCTTTCAATGACAATATGCATAGGAAACTTGCCAACGTTTATCAAATAGGCAAAGGATAACTATGCTTATTCACCCATTATACAAACAATTCTGGCAATCATGGATGTACTAACTATAAATTACTAGGTTACTCTGCAACACTTGCCTTCAGCTCATTTGCCATTTGCTCATTGTCAGTATTTGGAATTCCCCATTTCACAGCAATCTTGGCTATAAGGCTCTTTTCCCACAACTTTAAGATAGCAGCAGCCAAACCTTGAAGTCTTCTGTTCCTCCCTTAATAAACAAGGGAAAAAAAAAATTTCTTAAGTATGAGAAACAAAATCCCCAACCACACAATTCTCTATGCATATCCCGGTATGCCAAAGTAATGTTATAGTTCAACCCAATAATAGTTGTTCTAATGCAACGAGCCCATTCTTTTAAAAGCATTTCTGAATTTCGCATATTTCCATCATGATAATTATTTTCTTTCTCCTATTGCTTCTGTTATTTTATTGTCTGCTGGCACTTATATAAACCCAACAGTATGCATTTGTTTCTAGGGAAATATCAACATATAAGTTACAGTTGAGAATACAATACCAAGGACAAAATGAGTAGGCAGAGCATGAGCAAGCTTCCTCAAGTATGTCAGTTCATCATCTTTCAACTTTGGTCTAGCATAGGAAGGACAAAGCCTTGATGGAGTCCTAAAACCAATAACCACTTCTGGAAGCAAATCTGCATCTACTGGCAATGGCTTTTGCATCCACCAATCAACAAAACGAGGTCCCAAGCCATCCAATAGTCTATCAGTTTCTCTCTGAAACAAGGATCCACTAACTGGCAGGGAATTAGCATCGTCTTCTGAAAACATGCTGGACGATATAGACTCTTCGCCATCCTTGCTGCTTGTGTTTACATCCATGGCACTTAAATAGGAAGTCTTTGACAAATTATAACCACCACCTCTGTAGATAACAAGGGAATCTTTCCTAGACCAAATGACTAAGCCCCCAGTCTTCATCTGATTATGAAGAAAAATAATAAGAAAATGAAATAAAAGTTTCACACAGGAAAAAGTAAAAACAAAAACGAGAAAGAAGGAAATACTAATAAGCATAAGGTACAATTTATGATAAGGAGTTGAATCTACTTGAATTTGCATTTTACGATGTTCACTTTCCACAGATGTAGTAACAACATTTTAAAAAATCCTTGCAAGCAAGACAAAAGTACCTTGATATTTAAGTGCATAAACAACTGTAAAAGATGTATAGTCAATACAAACTTCTGGATCACCTATAATTAATGTCATCACAGTTTGCAAAATTATGTCTGTTCACCATATTCCCCCCATGATTTCTCATATAGACTTTAAGAGGACTGTTCTTTTTTTTTTTTTTTTTTTTTTGTGGGGGGGTGGGGGGGTGGATAAGTTGTGCAATGTAGAAAGAAAAAGAAAACAGATACAAAATTTAAAGATTAATTCTTTTTACAAGGAATAGAGAACCTTTCGGATAACATAGGTTCTCAATGTGTCTCAATGTCATACAAAAACATTCAAGCACTAATTAAGCAATAATCACATTAATCTTAACACATAAAAACCACTTAATAGAAAATATATTTGAAAGAGTAAACCTGAGTTAAAAAAAATCTGACTATAGCACCTAGAAATTATAATTGCATATTCAAAAGAAATTACTCGAGGAAACCATAGCATACCTCAACAATTTCTCTTGCTCTACGCATATGTTCAGACAAAGGGAGATCAAATTTAACCATAGCAAGATCACTTCTCCTCCAAGCATATCTTATCTCATCAACTACTTGCTGTGTCACCCCTGCTTTCTTCACCTTCGCCCATTCCCTCATCTTTTTAGCCTCACTTCTCAACCTCTTAAGCAACGCCTCATCAAGACTCAACTCAGCCTTAGTGACCACCCTTTCCTTCTTCACTCTCCAATGCACAACCCTCTCTTCCGTCACCCATGGCAATAACTTTTTATCACGACTCAAATCCCCATCTCCACCAAGCTGCTGCAAACTGGCGGCTATATCAAATGCCTCAGAATTCAAAGGGGTATCGACTAAATCTTGATTTTGCTGCAGCTTTTCAATGCTCTTCACAATCTTTGCCATTTCTTTCTTTCCTCTTGCCCCACTTTCTTTACCAGTCAATGCCTTGTCGGATTTTTCAATGTTGGCATTCTTTGAGAAGTTCTTGTTCCTGGGTTTTGATGGGTTAAAAATTTCATGAGGATGGAGAAGGAGAGGACCCTTCATCCATGGAGCAGTTGGCCCTTTGATTTTAGCATTGGACTGGGAAATGGGGTCTGACGAGTTTGTGGATTCTGTGTTTTTGTTGGTGCAAACTGAAGGATTTTGGGCATTGTTTAAGCTGCTTTGATTGGTTGTCGTGTTTAAGGAGGAAGTGATGGGCGTGTAAGAGAAGAATTGGAGGCAAAGAGTGGCGGGCATGAATGGTGAGCTATGTTGGATACTTTTTTGCAGGACAGAAGATTTTTATTGTCAGTTTGGTTTCTTATTTTGGTCTATATAATATTTCTATCCCTTTCTCGCTTTTTTTAATTCATTTTGTTCATTATAATTTTTTTTTTTTTTATATAACATACGCAAGTCTTAAATATATTTTATTTTTCAATTTGCTATTAATCAAATGTATAAATTTAATATTTTCAAATTTATCTTCAATATTTTTAATTTGTCTAATAAGATCTAAAATTAATTTTAAATTTTAATTAAAATAACATTTTTATTTTTCAGATTATTTATATATATTATTTTTCAAGTAATATAATTTTTATATTCTTATATTGATAAAAATCATTTATAATTTCTGAAATTATAAAATTTATTTTAAATAATTTTAAAAATTTTAAGAAACTAAATTTTCTTGAATTGAAAAAATATTTTACGCTTTTTCTTAACCTAAATTATATAATATTTTTTTATAATTTACTAAAAATTAAATATCACTTTTTCTCTTCATTTATTAAATATTTAATTATTCTCAATAATTAATTCAAATAACATTAGTTGGACTAAGGTCTATAAATTTATACTATTTAAGTTAATTCTTGAGAATAATTTGATATTAAGATTTTAAAAATGAAGAGAATAAAATAAATTTTGGTCTTCAGTAAATTAGAATAAATCTAATATTAGGCTAAAGGAAAAGAGTGAAATGTTTCTTAGATTGAAATTTTTTTGTTGATTTTAATTTTTTAAGCTTTTTAATGTTAAAATTATTTTTACTATTTTAAAATTATAAATTATTTTTATTTATAAAAATATAAAAAATAATTTTTTATATTACTTGATAAAAAATAGACCTAAATAAATTAAAAATGAATTAAATTTATACTAGATCTAAATTAAGATTAAAAATTTATATCATTTAAATTAATTATGAAAAATAATTAGACATTAAATATTTAATTCATAAATATTTTAACATTTGGGTTAAATATGAAATTTTCTAAACTAAAAAAATTTAGTTAATTTTAATTTTTTGAAGTTTCTTAAAATTCAAATTTAGTTTTTATTCTGTCAAAAATACAAATTATTTTTATTAATAAAAATAAAAATTAATTTTTTATTACTTGACAAAAAATTAAATTTAAATAGTCTGAAAATAAAAAAACATAGCTCTTTTTTTTAATAAAAAGAAGAAAAGTTAATTTTGAATGTAATTTGAAGACTTAGAATCTATTAGATTATAGATTTAAAAAGAAAAGTAAAAGTTATATATATGTATATGGGGTGATGTTGACTGAATATGGATTGTATTATTTAGTATTGGATGGTGATCGAATCTCTATTTATTGTTCCTTCCTCTAATTCTTTGATTCTCCCAGTCCAGGTTTATCGGATGGATACTGGAAGAATATTTGGAGTCTGAATGTTCCTCCCAAATTGAAAACCTTCTTATTCTCGTGCTCGAAAAATTATCTGATAACTATGGATAACCTGTCCTATAGACACCGTAGTGTCAGCAATATTTGCCCCATATGTGGACTGAAACCCGAAACTATATCTCATATGTTTATTAATTGCAATCATGCCAGGGCTACTTGGTTCATTTCCTGCTTTGATTTCAGATTTATTGTTCCTTCCTTTCTCTCTCTCTTTCAGTGACTGGTGGCAATCAACGATTTCTTCCATGGATGGTCAGAAGGAGCTGTTGTCTAGGTAAATTTGGCTTGCTCGGAACTAGAAGATTTTCCAAAATAAGCCTACTGATTCTCCTTTGACGTTGAACTGGGCTATTTCCTACTACAACTACCAATCTAGCATGGTTCTTTAAGGGCAGTTTGCTATGACATCTAAACAATCGGTGAACCATCCTCAACACAGGTGACAACTACCTAGGTGTCACGTTTACAAGCTGAATTATGATGCGTCTTGCGATAGAGGCTCAGGTGAAAACTATTGCGGCTTTTGTGTGAAAAAACTAGAATGGGACTTTGATTAATGGAGGAATTAGAAGGTATCATTGTCGTTCTCCTTGATAGTTGAGGACTTATGCTCTGCGAGACACAATCAGATTAGCAAACGGTCAACGCCTTCATCATGAGATTGCTTGTGAATCTAACTCCTTAGTGGTTATAGATAGCATCAACAACCATATCAAGGAGATCCCATGAAAGAATCAAGCTCGTGGGGGAAGACATCAAGAGATTGGCTGCTTCCTTTGAGCACCGTTCATTTTCATTTATTCCGAGAAGTTGTAATTTAGTTGCAGATTAGATTTCAAAACATGATTTTCCGCTTCTGAACCCATGCTGGTTCGCTAACATTCTTAGGGAGTCGCAGCGGCTCCTCTCAAATGTTCTAATTCACTCTTTCAATGAATGACAGTAGTTCCTTCCCGTTGGGAAAAAAAAAAAAAAAATTATTGTGACGTGACATAACACGACACCCATCTCCTGTGGCCTTGTTTTTTGGGTGGAAAGGATGAGGTTCTCTAAGCTTTATTTCGTTTTTTTTTTTTTTTTGGCTACACTAACGTTTCTAGGCAATGCTCAATTTGCTCCCATGGACCTATCCATTTGAGAAGTTACTCACCCTTGCTCTAATATTCCTTTTAATTGTTTCAAATTTCCCTAAGCAACAGAACTTTCAGAAAATTATTCAGGACCAACAAATTCTGAATCTTGAAAACATGACTTTCCACTAAAATTTTATAAACCTGTAGATGAGGACAGAAATGTCACTCATTTACATCTTGACTCATAAAGAAATTTCAGTCAAACAAAATACATTCTCATTATGTCTATCTTGTAGTATAAAGTTCAAACTCTAATGCCCTTACCGTTTACAATATTTCAATGTACTAAAAAAAAAAATCAATTCTATTTATCTAAACAAAAAATGCAAACTCTGAACTAGGTTTCAATCCTTTTTATTGTCAAATTGTTATCTTCCTGTTCATAAGATTACACGAATTTATTGCATTCTGTTCTTATTTCACTTAGTTTCATTCAGTAGAGTAATTTCTTTCAGATTTTCAGACATCCATAGATTCAAATCATTAACAAATTAGTTAGTTTAACTTCTACAAATAAATAAATAAATAATATTTGACAGAAGGGACTAACCATATTCTGTATCATGAAAATGGTACACAAACACTGCATATATATATAGCTTCTTCCACCCCTTTTCATGACCAGAAAGAAAAAATGCAAATGCATGGAGAAGACAGGAAAATATGCATTTCTGCAAGATAGCTAGTCAATGGAAGCAATATCCGCCAACTGAAAGTACATTCCAACGAAAATACACCCCACAACTTAAGGCATAAATTGTCAGATTAAGTACATGGGGTATGGAACTTGAGAATAACTTCAAGTTTATAAGCAGAGAGCTTGCTTAGCACCCAAACAAATTTCCTCGAAAACGAATCATCTTAATTAAGGGAATTAAAGTATCTAAAAAAACAAGAGGACTTGCATGCAAAAGAAACACGTATAAGAAGTGTTGAACCAAAACAGACACTGAGCCAGCAACATATCAACAATGAATAAGCGGTTACTTCTAAGGCATGCAGGCGTCATTATGTTAAAGCATGCAGGTGTGTATCACTTCACCTTGTCGTAATCATCATCTTCAGGGTCACAAAGGGTACCATGCATCCAATCCATCCACATGGTATAATGGCCATAATTATGGCGGTATGTCGTATGATGGATAGTATGATATCCTGCACCCAGTATAGGCCATTTTTTGCCATGGATGCAATCATGAATATTTGCTGTCCATATGCCCTCCAAGAATAAGAGACCTATGTGTGTCCTAAAATGTGTGGGGACAAGGAAGAGAGCTATAACATGTGGAACTGCTTGCAGTATTCCATCAAGTGGGTGGAATGCCAAACCTAAAATAAACAAATAATGTCCAATTAGTATCAAAATAAAAACTTGTTAATGAAAGGCTTCCTTTAGAATCTCACAGAAGTTTCTAATTCCAAACAGAAAACAAATTACAAGAAGCTGATAGCTTCGTTCTTTTTAAGATAACAGTAAATGCTTTTATTCACATTGGTATTTCTAGGATGCCATAGAACCAAACATTACAGGAGGTTAGGAACATAACTGAACAACAGAAACACCAGATCATTCATACATCGAAATGCCATCTTTCAGTAAAAAATGTGGAATTCAATGATAGACATAGAATCTCAAGTGAAGCACCCATTTATTTTGTTTTGTAGGGTATTCACTCTCACCATAAAAATGTTCATTTAGTAAAAGAAATGCCAACAAGATAAGCCAAGTTCTCTAGCTTCGCATGACTCCACTTATCATAAGCAACTACTTAAACCACTTAACACTAACCTTAGACATATTATGTTCCATTGCCCATATCATTTGGATTTGCTGTAAATATGAAATATTTTTCCTATTTGTTATTGGATGACTTTTGGTTTTCGTAAATATCAAGTAAGAATGATTTGTATACATCACATTCCTAATGCCTTAATTCCTAGCAACCAAATGGACCTCAATAGTAGCAGAAAGAAGAAATTTTCAGTTTTTTGTTAAATCTATCCCAAAGAACCAAACCCGTCTGCTTTGAGTAATAAGTATGCTCCTTTTTCCATCAAAACAAGAACATAGTTTCTTAAAAGCTTAGCCTGCTCCAAGATGTATACCCCTGAACAGATGAACCCTACATCAGCAAATACAAAAAGAAGTAATGTAGGACGAGGAATCATATTTACACTAAACTCATTTCTACAGGTTCTCTCTGATCAGTAGCCTAAGATATAAACATTTTGAAAAAGGCAATAGTGCTGCTAACTGTTGAGTCCATAGCCCATTCTCATGCTGATGGTATATTTAAATTGCCCCAAAATCCTCAGTTATTCACTACATCCTTCCTGTCATTTCTTTTACAAATCAGAGAAAAATTTCAGGTTTCCACCTAATATAGGAATAACCAGAGCAAAGTACACACTGTACAAGCATGATTGTAAAATATTTCACTTGGAATGAAGTTTGGTTTAAAAGCCCAGTGAGTTATATGACTTCACAATCAAACCAAAAAAAAAGAGATGTCACACTTTTCAGTAATGGCCAGCTTCACCTTGACAAAGTATACATCATAAGAAGAAAGAGAGGTATTGATAAATATACTGCCCTGATATCAGTGAGCTTCCTGATTAGAAACAAGGACAAATTTATATAATTATGTACATCAGTAATCACATATATGCTCAAGCCAACATAATGCAACATAAACCATGAAATCAATTGAAAAGATTTAGAACTTACCAGCAAATGGAGAAAGAGTATTCTGCTTGTTATAGATGTGATGGGTTGCATGAAGATACTTGTATAAAGGTTTTATATCATGCAATTCTCTGTGCATCCAGTAAATCCCAAACTCCACCAAAACAAGGTATACAATTGAATAGATCATGTAGGCAGACCAACCAAAATCAGATATTCTTGAGTAACACTTTGTACAGCCATTTTCAATCATGTACTCAGAAATAGATGGAAGAGCAGAGTACCATGGCATAGCCTTCATAGCAACATATATTTGCAGAAGCATGGCTTTCATCGAAGGGATGGCATCTGCAATGTCAAAGAGACAAAAAAAAAAAAAAATGTATTATCTTACACCTAGGTGGATAGAAGACAAAAAAAGATTTTCCGCTTAGAATAAGATACTATCCAAATGCTACATTCATTAAGCTCCTAATGTGTCTTTCTTCTTTACGCCGTTAAAACATATTCCTGGTTTTTCAAAAACACTATTATAATTCTGAAGTTTATCTTTTATGTTGTTATTTCTTTCAGGGAGAGCCTTGGTACAATTGCCAGGTTGCTCCTTCCAGAACAGAAGGTTTGGATCATGGAAATAGCTTTTCATTGAAAAAGCAGGGGGAACATTGGATGCAGGAACCTACCTTTCCATAATCCTCAAATAGCAAGGAGCCTCATGTACTTAGGATACCTCTTTTATATTCAATAAAAATTTCTATTTTAAATATATAAAGACCAATAATGGCCATCTAAAGTGAGAGCATTATGCCAATCAAACAAGCAGAAAATTTTGAAAGTTTTCCCCACCAAGACCTGTATTATTCTACAGCTATCTAATTAAAAGAAAAATAGATGCATACATACAAAAGAAATAATTGTTATTTCATCTGCCACTTTCCCCATAAATAACCTTTTGAATTTAAAGTATGGCAATTTAAGGAGTTCACAGGTCAATAGAAAAACTGCAATATTCTTAGTATTTTCTAGAAAGTAGCAAGTGGTGTCATAAGTATGATATAGGTTCACATTTACAAGCAAAGCAATGTTTGGCTGGTGATATGCATAACAAGACACCTAGTGGCCTTTAATCAATATGTATGGTTCTCAAGAATAGAATAGTAATCTCAAAATGACATTGAACATTTGACTTGACACTAGCAACCTTTAGCACTCACAACACAGTACGATATTTGACACTGTACTTAGTCAACACACCAGGATAACCGGAAGAAACATGATTTCCAAGAACATTACAAAGTGTAATTAAGATAAAGAGTTGACCATCAGTAGTATAATGCTCCCTCAAACAGATCTCATCAGCAAAAAAAAAAAAATTCCAATCCAACAATCATAGAATGGAAATAAATGGTAATAGCAGAAAGGGACTGTAATGAAGTATTTCAGGCATATTTTGTCATCCTTTAACACAATGAGGCAACGAAATTTGCATCAAAATTAAAGAAACAAAATACTAGGAAAGGAAAAGGGCAAGGCAGAAAAACGTACCACATCAATCAAAAATATATATCCCAAAATAAACAAATAAGAACATTAAGAGGAAAAGACAAAATCTGTGATGACAGAAAATGAATCACCGGAATAAAACATAAATTCAGAATTCAGCACAACCAAATTGCATACAGTAGCATGACAACTGATCAACCAATAATTACAAGAATGCAGGATTTTCCGGTAAGGAGTTGGAATATGGCATTGATCCACTATAAAAGATTAAAAGATTCAAACTTCGACAAAGAAATAACAAATAAGCATTAATATATGCTAACATACAAACCCAGATTCCAAACTTCCTAAGACAACAATAAAATCCACTGACCAAAACAAGGACTCAGATTCAAAATCAACAACTAGATCAACCCAGTAGTGATCAAAGCATAAAACCCGCAACTTGAATGAACTAAAGACATCAAATATAAAGCAAACAAACAGAGATTCCAAAAGAATTAGATCCCCGAATTACAAATAAACAGATATCGAAAAGAAAAATAAAAGCAGAGACCTTTAGGAAGAAAAACGTTGCGCTTCCAGTAGTAAATGTAGAAACACCAGAGGAAGCCAGAGATGAAGTAAAGTAGAGTTCCAGCAATGTAGTTGCGAAGCCACGACTGGCAGAATCGGGGGAGTGGCGCCCACCAGTTAGAGGGTAGCAGATGGCCTAACACAATATTATTGAACAGTACTGTGTCGTCCTGGAATAGCTGCAGATACTCCTCCTCCATTTGTAATGGGGAATGGAGAGAGAGAGAGAGAGAGAGAAGAGTGAAAAACAAGACAGCGATTTTCAGGTTGCAATGATCAATATGAAGGATAAAGCTCATAAAACTCAGGGGCGCTGCGGTCCGCGACTGGTAACGGACTGATTTGCAGCTCCATTAATTTGGTTCAATTAATTGAATAATAAATAAAATTTAAATAATTTTAAAATATTAAAAATACTTTAAAATATAAAATTTATTTGAAAAAAATCTAAAACTTATTCAAAAACTGAACTGAGTATAATCGAATCAGCTAACAATGTAATTTTAATTTTATTGATTCAATTAATTTATTTGATTTGATTTTTAAAATATGGAGGCTGATAAGTGTAAGAGAGGGTGACGCTACAATGTGTCATATTTTCTTTTTCAAATTTTATATAAAATTTTGATTATATATTTTGTATTTTATATTTATTATATTATTTTTCATATTAATTCTTTTTATTTTATATAATTATCTAGAATTTTAAAAAATTAAATAAAATTTTAAGTAATACTATTTTATTAAATTCATATTTTATATATAAATTTTTTATATTAGTATGAAAATCATATTTGATGATTTGAAATTTCATATATAATTATGTTGAGAATAAAAAAATTATATCAGAAATATAAATTAAATATATAAATAAGATATGTAATGATTTAAATTTAATTATTTAATTAATTAATTTTTATTTTTTAGTAATAATTGATCAAATTTAGTAAACTCATTTATATTTTATAAATATTATATGATTATCAAAATAAATATATATATATATATAATTAAATTTTATATAGCTTTTTTGAACTCAAATTTTATATAAAATTTAAATAAAAGAAAAGTAAAAAATAACGAGGAGTTGCGACGCACTGTGCTGACATGCACGTTTCCAACACTCATCGTAGTATCAACCAATATTTTATATACAGAAATATCTTTAATTTTTTTTTTTTGGCCAGTGCAGAAATATCTAACTAAGTAATTCTGCTACTGCCCACTTTTTACTGTTTTCCAATCAAAATTTTTTTTAATTGATATCTGTGACGGTGTTTAGATTTTTTTTTTTTTTTCTTTTAGAGAGTGTTTAGCCACTTATTTGAATTGTTTTAGATCAAAATTTTTTAATATATTCAAGCAAAAGATTTTCATATGGGTGAAATTCCAACGATTTGATATAATTCAGATATTTTAATTAAAAATATATATTATAATAAATTATAATAGTTCTAAATAATGTTTAAATGTATAATATATATTATACATAAAGAAATATATTTAATATAGTTCAATTTAATTTGATTATTTTTAGCACATTTTATATTTGATTTGATATTTGACTACGATATATTTATGGAATTCTTCCACTTTTATATACTTGATTCAGTTCAAATAATTTTTTTAATTATAATTGTTTTCAATTTTAAAATTATGATTTAGATAATTTTTTTGTGATTCATGCTTACCTTAAATATGAGATATCAAATAAATAAATATACAAATATGAGTGAAAATATGAGCCAAATAAAGAAAATTTAGTTCTCTTAACAATTTTAATATAAAATTAAAGATTTCCCAAATTTTGATATTTTTTTTCAAAAAATTACATGTCATGTTAAATTTTCAGCCAATAATTTTTTAGAAAGTGAATTAATTGATTTCTTATAGTTAATTATTTTAGAATAAAAATTTGAATATATTATATATAAAAAAATAAAAAAAAGGAAATATATATAGATAAAAAAGACAATTTTTTTTATAATTACAAAATTATCTTGCACTCTTTCATAAATACAATCAAATGGCTAACACTGATAAAAATAGAAGATGTAGATGATTTTTTTAATATATATATATATATATACTCTTAACATGAAATTACTTGAAAGTTTATATAAAATAGGATTATTTGGGTAAAAATAATAATAATGTAAATGAATATGTTTAAATAATTTAAATCGGATCATTCGAATAAATTTACTAATCAAGTTAAGATCAAGTCAATTCAAATTAACCTATGGATTGAACTCGAATAAGATTGAGTTCAATCCTCAAATTTTTGAATCATTTCATATAGAATTATTTTGAGTTTCCTTCTAGTTGAGTTCAAGTCAACTATTTTCAAACATATTCAATTTGAATTTTTAGTTCAAAAAAAAAATACCACCTTTATTGTGTCTTTATATACATAAGAATATGAACGAAGATAAAAATTTTTCAATTGATCAATATTTTTTAGTCAAAGATTAATGTATCTATAAATATTTTTTTATGTGTTTTATGTAGAAATAATAAAACTAATTCCTAATTCTGTAAGATTACAATTTTATATATATATATAAGCACTACTGAAAGGTAAAGCTTTTGAATCAATAAAAATACCTTTAATTCAATTCAATGGTTATATAATAATAATAATAATAATAATAATAATAATAATAATAATAATAATAATAATAATAATAATATTATTATTATTATTATTATTATTATTATTATTATTATTATTATTATTATTATTATTAATGTATAATTTGATTTAGTTTTTAATAAAGGTTTGGATCATACTTTTATTTAGATAAAGGGGATAGATTAGTAGTGGAATTTAGTTTCTCATACAAATTTCAACACAATACATCAATGTTATTATTATTATTATTATTTCAATTCAATTATTATTATTATTATTATTATTATTATTATTATTATTATTATTATTATTATTATTATTATTATTTAAGTATACTTTGAATTTGGTTTGTAAGGGTAATTTAGATAAAAAAATTTAATAAGATTTTATTTAAGTGATCTAGATAGAGTGAAATTCAACAAACTTTTAGTTGTACATTCTTTGAATATTTAACAAATATGATATATTATGAAAAATTGTATATATTTTATCTTTTGAATAAATATTGAAAATACACTTGCAATACATATGCTAAGAAGACTAAATTAAAATTTTTAAATAGACTTAAATATAAGATAATTTCATTCACAAATAGTCATATGATATCTATAAAAGAAAATCATCTTATGATCTAAGATATCAATATGAAATTAATCCTCAACACTACTGATACATATATATTGGCTCAGTTTTGAAATCGTGGTTCTATTTTTTACCATGAATATTCTTTGATAACTCTACATGTTTATCAATTATAAAAATACCATTACACATGGTGCTATAGAGTGATGTAAATGAAAATTCATATAATATGTCAAAATAAATTTGATAGACAATACCCAATAACATATAACTATATATTACTAAACAATCAATTTCAAATCACTCAAACCCTCAAACAAAAACTATTATAAAAAAATACAATAACAAATTTAGAATAAAAACTCTCAAAACAAAGACAAATCAAAATAAAAGCTAACGAATGTAATAAGACAACCTACTTTATTAATGAACATAAAAATAAAGTGGAGAAAATGGGCTTGCCGCTATGTAAATATATTAGTAATAGCCTAAAAGTACTAGAAGATAAGTGTTGTTTTCAGAGAAAAGAGACAACTAGGATTTATGCAAAAATTTTTAGTCTTAAATATGGAGAAAAAAAATCCAACTTTTTATTGGATTTGAATTGTCAATTATTTTCTTACTATATGAAAAGTTCATTACATAAAGTTCATATTTAAATTCTATAACTTATATTTATAATTTTATTTAGGATCATAATTCTATAGCAAATCCTAAACTTATTTATTATACAAAATATTAAACCTCAATATTGCTAATCCTATGATAAGTCTCACAATAAGAAATATAATCATCAATTGAAAATTCCAAAAAAAATTAAAGATAATAAAGAGAATTATTCTAAAAACGTAAATAAATTAAAATAATAAGTTATAATTAATTGCTACAATTTAAATTTTGAATGTATTGGTTATAAAAAAAAAAAGTTGTTAAAATAGGCAAGAATTACATGAAAATTAAATCTAATCTTGGAAATTAAACATAAACTGATGATTAAATTAAAATTTTTATTTTAGATTGGAAACTAAGAAACTTTTTTAAAAAACTTAATACGAATTTGAATCTAATATGAGAACTTTCTTAATCCTGTAAAGTTATATTTAATATGTTAGATATAAATAACTACTATAAGTATATATCATATCCTTTGCTATTATGTTGCAATGAAAGACAATTATGACGTTCTTTTTTCATATTTCAATGGTTTATGATAATTGAAAGAAAGAAATAAAATGTTGGGATAAAAGTTTTTGAGTGAAGATATTAGAAAGAAAAAAGACAGTACATCAAGATCTCCTAACTAGAAAAGTTAGACTAAATTAGATTTTATGAAATTCAAATTTAGTTTTTAAACATATTTATGCAGATTAATTTTTACTAATTTTATTTTTTTCTTTTAGTTCTCTATTGAACCATTAATAAGAAATATTACAACAAATAAAAATTAAGAAAAAAATATGACGAAATAGACTAAGACTATCAGAAAGAGCTTTCAATAAAACTCATGATTCATTAATTTTTGAAATTTATTCTAAAATAATTCTTATCTTGTAATTAATTTCAAATTTTAAATTCTAATAATTCAAATTATCAAATAACTAAATTCCAATTTAATACATTTTCATATAAAAATCACTTAATGTTAACCATAGTATGGTTAATTAATTTTAAAATATACATTGTAAATATATATATATATATATATACAAACAAAAAATAATAAAAGATGTAATATTGTAATATAAATAAAACAATAGATTATTTATGTATCACTAATAATATAATTACAAACCTTTTAATTAATTAATATAAATTATCTTACCATATGCAATCTTATTTCCAGTTATTTTGCATAATTTGCGTAGCTTCTATTTAGGATGAAAACCAAGTAACAATGGCCCAATCCGTAACAGAGACTCCAATGCATTTGGAGCAAATTTTCTAGCAAACAGGAAACATACTGAGGTAGTATTACCATTATAAACACATTCGGACCCATATCGGATCCGATTCAAGAACTCATCCGTAATATCACTCCATCCAAATTTCGCTGGATGGGGGCCTACCCTTGACCAATCAACCCAAGTAATGCTCCGATTCGAATTCAATTCGGGGAAGTTCATGTTCACTAACGTCGGAATATAATGCTCATCCATGTAACATGGCGGATGACAATGCTCTTCAAAGAGTTGATAATACTTGTGATCAGATACAATTTGGATGGCAAGGTCGTGGTGCAGTTCAAACCATTGTGATCCTTTTCTCCAATCTGTTATGTTTATTATAGGCCACATCTTGGGATTATACCTACCTCGACCTGATTTTCTTGGATCATCATACGAACTTAGGAAGCTTAAATTTGAGTTCATGAGGTAGTCGTATGTTGTTCTGAAATCCCACAATGGAATGCATGATTCGGAGAGTAACACGAATCTTTGATTGGAGACGTCGAGAAGTGCATTTGCCAGTAAGCGTCTCTCTGCATCTATCATCGTTGCGGTTCCCCAGTAGACTGGCTGTAACACCGAAAAGAAGGGGAAAGTAATGTTTTAGGCATACTATACTCATTACAACTGTTACTCGTAATTAATATGCATGGTTAGAGAGAAGGGGGAATGAGGAAGAAAGAGATGATAAGGTATCCGTTTGAGAAAAAAAAAATCGAATTTTTTTGGAATTTGAAAAAAATTTGAAATTACTCAAATTAGCTATTTTAAAATCAAATTTGATGGAATCCTAACTCGATTCATCTGAATATGATTTGAAAAAATTAGACCTGAATTCGACTCCATTTAAATTAACAATTTTTTAAAATAAAATAATATTTTATTTATTAAAAAATTAAAACTATGGCTGAATAATTCAATGATTGACTACGGCCGTTATAATTCAAAATAATTTAATTTAAATTTGTTTGGAAAAAGACAATATTTGAAATTAATCTATTGTTATGGAAACAAATTTCTAGAGCTAAACTACTTAATTATGGAAACATCAGAAGTCCTCAGAGTGAGATATGGAAGGTTTTATGGCTCCTTCATTGTAAGGAAGATTTTCTCCTCCTATTGTTAATTTAAGATTACATTTTATCAGGTGATATCATCCAAATAATCGAATTTGACTTGCCTATAGTTAACGCATTAGATTAAGGGTGTATTTCATATATCAAGAAATAAAATAAGAATATGATTTTCACTCTTATATTTGATATTTTAATTTAATTCAAAAATTTAAGAATGAGATTTCAAAAGAATTTAAAATATTTCATTATCCTTAACGTCTCATTGCTTAAATTGATTTATTTATTTATAAAACACAATGTTATTATGCAAAAGACTAATTACAAAAATTTTGTTAATATTTGAAATTTGTTTTTTTTGTTAAAATATGCCAAACAAAAATATTAAAACTTTAAAATACACGTCTTAGAAATGGGATTCTTTTTTATTTTTTCATGTAATCAAATATTGCCATTAAGCTAATTAAAGAATTACACGTGATATAATAAAAATATTAATATCTTTGCATTTAAAAAAATAATACAGTATAAAAGGTAAAAACACTATGTGTTATTAGACCATTAACTTGTGTGCTGAAACATATTTATTTCTTTATGAATTGGTTCTTGTAGAAATAGTTTACGATGATAAAATCACAATTGTAAATTCCTTAAATTATACGTGAAAGTTGTGATACCATTTTATTTTCGATCACATTGATTTTTTTTAAAAAAAAAATTGTCTTTTTTTTTTGTCCCCGTTTATTATGGTTATAGTGCTTTATTATATATCTAAATAAAATAAAAACATTCAGGGAGTGTTTATTTAGGAAAAATATTTTTTATTTTTTATTTATAGTTTACTTTAAAAAAAACTTTCTATGAAAATAATTTTTCATTTAGAAAAATATGAAAGTATGGTCACTTTCCTCCCCTAGTGTTACCCCTCCACATCTCTTTGTTTGCAAAAAAGCAAGAACAAGACAGAAACGCGCTGTGTTTTATGCATGAATTGAAACAGTAGTGAGTTATGATGGAACAAACCTGGCTAGGGATTGTTCTACCATAGAAGACAGAAGTTGCATCCCATGTATCGTTATGGGAAGGATGTGGGTGAACATAAATGGAGTAAAGGCCTTGATGCCCTTGAAAAAACCTTTCCCACAATGGAGCTAAGGGAAGCGGTCCATATGTCAAGAACATGAACGCCACTTTTGGAACACGCTTCTTATAGTGATAATAAGAAGATTCTTGAATCGGAACCACCATAGATGCTCTCCACAGCAGCTCCTTGTCGCTCATATTGTGCATGAGCATGGATTCTTGTCCTGTCAAAGAAACACTAGTGACATTGTTTGAAGTCACATTTGCTCCAAGAGATAACACTACTGATGTAGTGGACTCCAAAGACAAATGCCCCGGCGGTGGTGAAGACAGAGAGTAGAGAGTGGATTGTGGGAAGCTTTTGAGATATAAACAAACTATTGTCCCAACTGACAAACCAATAAGGAAGAAAAGGAAATGGAAGACATGGGTTAACTGTAAAAAGGGCTTGAAGAGGTTTGAAGTAGATTGAAATTGCTGTTGCTCACTATTCATAATTGTTTTTTTTTTTTTTTGAAATCTCGTAATTGTTGTTGTTCGGTAAGTAGAGGAGGAGAATGTCAATTTAAACTGGAAGAGCTAGTGAAATTGGAGGGCTTTACAACGTAGGTTTTGAAATTGGTTGCGTGTGTTTGACTTGTCAATGTAGAAAAACTTCTATAATCTATGGACAAAAATATAAAAAAGGTAGGTTTTGATCCATTGAAAGTTGAATGGACCTAAATAAGGGGTGAAAAATTTTATCACTTAATTTGATCTAAATTTTTCAAAGAAATTAAATTGATTCAAATTTGAAATAATTTAAAATTTTCATAATTAAATTTAATCAAATGATTCGTTCAAATATGATTTTATTGTGATTTGATATAAAAAAAATTCAATTTGATTTAATTTAAATTATTAAAAATATTTAATAAAATTTTTTTAAAAAATTATAAAGTAATATTATCCAATCCAACTTAAAATTATATATACATAATCTAAAATCTTTTTTTAATATCTTGTTAATGAATAACTCAAATTCATCTAGAAAAGATTCAACTCAAATTTAAAACCTCTTGGACCTAATTCAGCTCCCACTTCTAGACATGAACTACATAATGGAGATATCTTTCTCTAACAATGTTATGCTAAAACTAAATATAACTCTCTCTATTTGACGAATAGAGAGACTTGAAATCTGAATTCTAAATTGTCTACTTCCCCATTCAATTGCGTAATTCAAAATAATCTACTCCGGCCAACTTAGCACTCAAAGTGATTTGACTCATTTTTGCCAGCTCCCTATTAACGGTATCAAAAGTAACGCTTAGCATTATTGTTTTGACTTGACCCATTATAACTAGTGGACCGTTGCTTAAATTTGGGTATGTAACCACAAATGTACTCTTCTCTTTAGCATGAACATGATAGACGATCAACTTTCCTGTTCGATGGCTGCTTTGTTAACAGAATAAGCTCTTTCAGAAACACAAGCATAAACTCCCATTATTACCCTAATTCCAACTAATTTAATTAGTTGATAAAAAAAATATTTTACCTCTATTTTCATTGAACATGTAAAGAGAGATAACACATAGCTTGGTCCTAAGGTTTGTTTTATTTTTTTTTAAAATATAAACTTCATGTTGGATTCATAATAATGACCAGCTGGTTAATTTGTCAAACAAATCTTTTCCTCACATTGTTTTCAGCTAACCAAACTGGGTGCTGCAAGTTGGCCGTTAAGCTATGAATAAATCAGGTTGTATTTAATTATATATTAGTAGCTTAATTGGCCCTACTCGAGTTTAGCTTAATTCACTTACTTCTTGTGCTGGGTGTCACATCATTTGGCCATGTTATATTTTGTTAAGGTGCATTGGCATTCTCCATCCAATCATTAATTATGGAAAAGGGAGATATTTCACTCCAGTTAGGCCTACAAAGTCAGGATTTCCAAATTCAAAATCAAGCCATCGCTTTTACTCCCAATCTGTTACAATTGCATAATGCTATTGCTGGTCAACATAAACTCTATTTGCATAAATGGATGGCTTAATAAGGTTTTGCCTTAACAAGTCATCAAAATGAAATTTGCAAGGGGCTGGCTTTGCTATATTAAAAATTTAGTGTATAAAATTAATTACTAAAATTTCATTATAAAATGATAAAAAATTTGAATTCATATAAATTATTTTATTAAGGTAAAAAAAAAAAACATTACCTACGTTGAGCTTATGACTCATTAAAAAAAGTATAAGCATGCAATTCATGTTTGATATTGCTATTGCAAATTCATGATTGATATTGCTAATGTGAATTTTAAGAAAAAAAATTAGTAGACATCATCTAATTTTTTTTTAGTGACTCAAATTGATTTTGAAATTTATATTATACAGTGTTCTGTTCAATTTTAATTTAAAATTTATTTTATCATGAATTTTGTATTTGATTTAAGTGTAAAATTCAAAAAATATTTTATTTTATAAAAATATCCTAAAAAAAACAAGAAAAAGAAAAAAAGAGCAGAAAGAGATGAGAGAAAGAGCAGAGTGAACGAGAAAAGAGAAAGAGAAGTAAAAAAAAAAATTAATTAAGGATATTTTTGTCATAATGAAAATAACTTCACAACTTTAGAATTTATTTATAAATTCTATCAAATTTGATAGAATTTAATTTAATTATAATTAGTTAAAAAATTTAATGAAATAAAATTTTAAATGAATTTTTATTTATACTAAATATAAAAAATATGAATTTATAAATACATTATACAAAAATTATACAATCACAATGTTAGACTTTAATGTATTAATGTACATATTGCATCAAAGGGTAATTCTATTTGCACTTTCATATTTTCTCTTTACACTCTTCATAAAATTATATATATATATTTTAAATAAATTATGTACAACTTTTTTAGATTATTCAAACGTAGCACACTCTATAAATTAACTATAACTTATGTATAACCTTTTTATACTGTTAAACTTAACACACTCTAAAATTTTTCTTATTAAAATTTATAATACTCTGTGAATTAATTAAAAAATATTTTTATTTTAGGTATTAATGGATCAAATCGCACCAATATTTTATATTGCATATAATTGACATAAATATCGATATGATTATGTTTAAGAATAGTAAGTCTCATATATTGATTATATTAAAATATTTGAATTATTTTATTTTAAAGATGTAAATATTGTTTTGTCAGAAATAATTAATTTTGATGACACATGATATACAATTAACTATATTAGAATGTTTTTATAAAATATATAATTTTTAAAAAATCATGGATGTTATTTTATAAGATATTTTGTTTTGAATTAATGATTTATTTTGATTGGAAGTTATAATGAAAGCGATGAGAAATTTAAAATGAAAATGAGTTGTGTGATTAAAAATAGGAAAACTGGATCGTAAAAATTAAAAAGGTATAAAAAATATGAAATAAAATTTTTAAATAAAGGAAGTTTGTAAAAGATAGAAGGTGTAAAAGGAAAATATGAAGTTGTGAACAGAATTTCCTGGCATCGCTAAGAGCCAAGGCCCAATCTGAAAAACCTGTTTCAAGCTACCGCTAAAATCCACCGTATGATCTTAGAATCTGTGACAACTCGTTGCAGACAGGGATCAAAGAAGATAGAAGAGGAAGAGGAAGAGGATTTTTGTTTTTTTGGGTTATAAACAATGACTCCAGAAGGAGGGGAAGATGAGAGAAGAGAAGCAGCAATAGCATCAGCACCATCTTTGCAGCCCAGTTTCAAACCCACACGCATATCCGAAAATCAGGTATCCAAGGTACAGGTATGATCACTTTTCCCCCCTCATTTTTTTACATAGAGATATAAATGCTAACGTAGGTTATTATTTGATAGCTAAGAACCCAATTTAATCTTTAATATTTTATCAAATGGGTAATCATTATTTTGTGTGGACAATCGCAGAGTTAGTAATAGAAGGTTACGTTCTTGATCTCTAATAGATGAACTATGTTCTTGCTAAGTTCTGATATTTAGGCTATCTTTGATTCATATTTTGTCACCCAATTTTGGAGATTTTTTTTTCTAAATTTTATGTTGCAATCTTCTATTATCTATGTGTGCAAATCTTGGCTTCATGTTTGAGTAATCCCTAACGAAATTTTGATTAGTTACGAATTAAAATTAGGGTGTATGGTCAAAGTAATGATGGTGAAAACTGTTTTTTTTTATTTTTTTTATTTTTATAGTTTTATTATCGAAATTATGCCATTTTTCCTTGGTAATTTTTATAAGTAGAGCCTATATTTTGTTAAATAGAATTTTGTGGGTCACTGTCTCATTTTGGTTTCCAAATCCAAAATATAATGGTACAGGGTGTAAAAGAATATAGCTACTATATTCCAGCCGGAGATGAAATACATGAACAAGGAACTATGAAAAATGGCTAATTGGTTATGAATGGACATTTGGCATTTACAGATAAAGATTAGTATAATGCAGTGGAGATAATTTAAAGCTTGGGGAAAGTGGATATGAGGTGATGCATGCACCCTTGCATAATGCAGAGATTATGCCATAAATTTCAGAGATAATGCTAGAGCCAATAATATTCATCTCTTGGCCAAATTTAATGGATTTACATGGGACCCTTCACATAAGTTCACTAGTAAATAGCTATATAGATAATCCTACTGATAACTGGTGTTTGCTTGCTTATGCTTGACAAAAACTTTGGAAAATTTTTTGGATATTAGTTATGTGATGGAACTCCAGTTATCAGTAGCAGCAGTCTATATGGTAGTATTGTTAAGAGAGCATGGTGCTGGACTTCAATAAATGTGACATCTGTGTGATCTGCTTGTAAAGATGTTCATGTGCATACACATCCTTGTCTAGATCTTTGTGGTGAGCCCTGTCATTATACCTGGAAATAACTGACTGCCAATATAGTGGTCAAGTATATTTTATTTTGTCATGAAAAGGGGAATTTATATGTGATGCTATTTTCTGCGCCCCCTGTCAAACTCATTTGTTTTTTAACCAAAATCTTGTATCTACTTATTTACTTGCTTGTTCAATTTATACATGTTAGATGGTATGTGCATTATTTATGTTTTATATGGAGGAACAACTGGTGTTTATAACAAAATTAATTGCATTAACCTACAAACTTATGCCTGGGATCTACTATGTTTGTAAAGTTAGAAGAATTATCAAAAGATGGAGAGTTTCTTTTAGTGATTGGATAAATGTTTAAGATGGACAAGCTTTCCTTTTTTTTTTTTGGTCAATCCTGTTAACTAATTATATATTTTGGTAGTTCTCTCCGCAATGATTTTTGACTCTGTTTTCCTCTTAAAGAATCATGTAAAGAATTTTTTGTGTTTTGTAGGAGCTGCACAAGAGACGTGTAAAGATAAAATCGAAGATTCACAAGAAGTCATATGGTATCTTTCTCAATTGTTTATGAGATAATTACTATAGACGCCCTCAATTTTGCCATATTACACTAACTCGTCCTTTATTTTTATATATTATACTTACTCATCCCTATATTTTTGCTCTGGTAATTATATAATTCTCCTGTTAAATTTTCTATGAAAATCCTTCATTCCATTTTAAATTTTCATTTCTTACCCATGCAATTAAAACCCCCTACAAACAAGCATCAAATCTCATCAGAAATAATCAAGTCAGTATTTAATTTGCCAAACGAACATCAAATATCAAGAGACCCATCTCCCTCATATTTCACCTTTCACTCTCACACAAGAAACATGTTTTTTTAAACCATTTTGCTTGATCTGCCATGTTTTTTGTTAACTATCCATGATTAAATTGACTAGAAATTCATCTCCCATCACAAACTCAAAGTAACAACCAGTACAAACTAACAACTTGGTCTAGCTAATATTAATATTAGGCAGGAACATGTCATAATATGGTTTTTTAGTTATGCAATTGATGAATTTCCAGTCATCAATCCAAATCAACCGAGACTTTCTCCACCTCCCACCCTATTGCACAAACCCGAAACACCAGCTTGCAAACACACACAAAAGGAGGAATGAAAAAAGAAAGGGAAAAGAAAAGAAGATGGGAAGGGGAAGCAGAATAGGAGGTGGAGGAGAACCACCGAAAATGAAAAAGAAAGGGAAAAGAAAAGCAAAGGGGAGGAGGGACAGATGCACAGAAAAAGGAAAGCAGTGGCTGCTGAGAAAACACAGAACAGAAAGAAAAGGAGAAAGAAAAACAGAAAGAAAAAAGGAAAATGAGAGGGTAGGGGGGCGGAAGCGGGTTGTCTTCAGCCAAACCTACTGGTTGGCGACTGAGCAGCAGAAGGTGTCATCAAAATCCTCGTCTCCTGGGTTTTCTTTTGACACCTTCCCTGTCATTATCCGACCACTCGAGAAGGTGATCAAAGAATGGTGTTGGTGGAGAAAGAGAGATAAATTACAGTGGTAGGTATTTTATGATTTTTAAAATGGATTTGCGGATTTTTTAAACTAACAATAAATGCATCAAAAGCTAATGGAAGGATGAACTAATTCAATGGTGCAAAAACATAGGTTAGTATATTATATAAAAATGAAGGATGAGTTAGTGTAATATTTAAAAAATCGAGGCGGTTTATAGTAAATTATCTCATTTTTTATCATGCATTTTATACTTGATTCTTTGTTACATATCTGATATCTTTGTATGGATTTCAGATGGCAGTCAGAAATCTCATGGGAAGGATCTCAAACATGATGAAGGTACAGATTCAAGTAGAAATATTGAAGAATCAAGTGTCACCAACTTGAAAAAAATTTCTTGGCAAAGCTAGACAAATTAGCAGCAAATCAAGCACCGAAGAAATGCCAGAAGTTGTATTGGGGGTATGTTTGGCCATTAGCAATTGGCTATTGATAATCTTGCTTGAAGTGGATTATATATATGCTTACAATGATGAATTCTTGGTTGGTGGAATTCTTAGACTAATGTGACATGCTTGTAGGACACATTCAGGCATGTGCATGCACAATAGACAGGAAATATGATGCATGATAAGTTTGACTTCATTGCTTTTACAAGGATACTCATATGCTGTAGCTTCTCCAATTTTAAAAGTTAAGAATTCTTTTTTCTAAATAGTAAAAACAGAAAGAGTCATATATGAAGTGTGAAAAATAGCGTGCCTCATGCACAGTAATGAAAGACATCATTCTTTTTGTCTGTGAAGTCTGTCCAGCATTGGACTGTACAATGGAGGGTTAGCCCTCCTTAGCATAGATTCCAAATACCATTTCTAGATTGTAGCTTGAGCTGCAAGTTGGAATTCTGATTTTTAACAGCCAAGTCATTCCTTTAGGAACATCTGAAAGATCCTCCATATGTTTGTGTGTGTGTGCTTGCACATGCATTTTGTGTGCCCTTTTTGTTGAATATGAATGTGCAAGAACATGTATATGCCATTTAAATGCAAAATCTTTATATCTCACTGCATGTGGGAGATGGGGAATTTCTATAACCTATAGGCTGGATATGGATTTTTAATTGGAAACAGGTTTTGGTAATTTTGACAATTGAGGTCCATGACTATTTGTTTATTAGAATTTGAAACCAGAGGCAGTTGTTTCTCACTTTGTAGTCTTATTTTTTGGGGTCATTTTTTGCTCCTACTACCATATTTGTTGGATAAGAGCTGAACCATGAAAATTGCTGGTCCTTTATGTGGTTATTTTTTGGTGTTTTTTTCTACAGTCCAAAACTCTTTAGAAGTCGATGTATATCCTGCAACATATTTCTTAGATTCTATATTTAGTGGTCTTTTTTGTGTTTTCATGTGTGGTTTTATTTTTTAAAATTATCTGTTTATTTATTTACCATTATTATTTTTTATAGGCTTGACACAAAGGAAAGGTGGGAAAGAAAATCCAACATGCATAGGAGAACCTGATTTCGTGACCCCCGCTAAGTTCACTCCTGGGCTTACCAACAGGAGAAAAGATGCTGAGGCTGATTTATTTTGAATTTACTTGACATATTGAGATAACATCAACCTGTAAGAAGTTTCAATTGACGTAATGAGGAGCATCAGCTATTCTATCAACTTCAGATTGGGATAAATCAAGTACTTTTTGGTGAGTGATAAAATAGTGATACAGCTTTATCAGAAGAGAATAGAAGAAGGATCAATGCTTCGTTTTTAGTAACACCTCGTCAAAGCTACCTTTGTCCTATATTTTTGCAGTTTAGACAACTGCTCGTGTTTTTGATTCTCTGTGTTGGAATTCCGCGAGCTTCTTACTTCGAGATCATTATAGGGGTGGCAAACTTCACTCGTACCCATTCATTCATCCGGATCTACCTTTTTTCAAAAAGAATGTAGATAGTAAATGGGTGAGTTATATTTGAAATGAGTATTAAATGAGTTATTATCCATCTAACTCTATTAATATATGGATAAATATGAGTTGGGTAAAGATATCCATTTAATACCGATTTCAAATATATACATCCTTAAAAATAAATATTATATCATTATTTATACAAATAATATAAAAACTTATATATAAATTAAATATATATATTTAAAAGTGACAAAATTTGTTAAATATGTATTTTAATAAAATTTAACTAATTTAGTTTATTTAATTTTGCTTTTTCAAGATAAAACCATATTAAATTAACATGTATTCAGCCATTAAAACATAGGTGCAGTTTTGATTAATTTTGAATTATAAATTTTCTACTTTTTTTTATTTATATAAAATCTTTTAACATTTTTCTTAAAAAACATGTATTATCATTCAAAATATTACTCTTCATCGAATCTATGAGATCCGATTCAGATATTATCTCAATAATCTACCGTAGAAGGTAGAAATGTTTACCATGGTTTTTTGTATGTGGGTAATTTTCAATGGTCTTGGAAAAAATTGAAATCTTTGTTGAATCGTTGAGTCTTAATTATTATTGAGGTTCCTTGCTTTCCTTCTCTCGTATTTTCTGTGTTTTTTTTTTTCCCAAGCATTATAGACGCAAGAGACAATTAAAGCTAGCGATGGTGTTTATAATAATACTAATGTCAATTAGAGGTTTCCCTTCAATGTATTCTTTCAGTATTTGATTGTTTTTTTTTTTTTTTCCAAAGTTCAGTATTTGATTGATTATTTTTTGTTTTTCATTTTCAGAAAAAAAAGATTATCTTTTTATAATTTCAGCCATTTGATAATAAAATTAATCTTTTATTTTTATACTAAAAATTGAATTTAATTATATCTCAATAAAAATAAATATTTGTATTCAGTTTAAATATTTAATTTCAAATAATTTAAATTTTAATTAGATAAATGAGTGAATATGATTTAAATAGTAATAAAAAAAATATAAATACCCATATAAATATTAAACAGGATCATAAATAAATAAAATAATTATTTATCACCTTATTCATTTTGACCCTATCTATATCCACCTTAACCCACCCATTTACCCCCTCTAGTTATGAACTTATAATAACAGTTGTAAGTTGCCCTCAGTTCTCTGGTGGGCTTGCTTTCAATCTTTGGTATGTTTCATAAGCACTTGTCTCTATTCATAAATTTGAAAGTGATTAGATGACAAGATGCACTTCTTTCAAAGATGGTTACAACTGATTTACAATCTGAACGGTTGACAGTAAAATGTGGGACAGGAAGCAAGCCTTCCACCAAGTCTCAGTAGAGCAGAGAAACCATCCACAAAAAAAGAAATCACTTCTTTGAAGTCCATCGTGAGAGCCGCAGTGAAATTATTACCAGATGCACTTTCCACAATGTCCGAATCAATTTGCAGGGTTAAGAGCTCGCTCTATTTCCTCCAAGGATCGTCCCTTTGTTTCCACAACATTACCCAATATATACAAGACACCGAGAAGACAGATGGCTGAGAATCCCAAATATACAGTGCTGATCCCAAACTTGTTTACGACGCTCAAGAAGTAAAGCCCAATAAAAAAATTTGAGAGCTGTTATGAAAGAAAACCAATCATGATGTCATAATCATTTGATCACTTTTGTATTTATCTATCATAAATGAATACAATAATATAACATACAATGACTACAAAACCCCTCATGGTGAAAAAAGATGATCTGCTATTCTCCCTTCCCCAAATCAATGCTTTCATGGACAGACAAATTGATGTTAATTAGGAAAGTATCATATTGCCCAATCAATTGTTCTGTTTTGATGCATTTATGTTTGCTTTCCAAATCGATGCAAAATGAAAGTAAAATGCTTCAAACACAAGAAGTTGATCATAATATTATCTGTGAATGACAGGAAAAGCTCTCTCATGACTTACCCAATGCATGCCCAAGGATAAAGCAACTGCTTTTGCTCTTATTCTGGAGGCAAAAATCTCAGGCAGAAGAAGAGCAGGCACAGGACCAGCACCAAGTGAAAAGGACAACACATAGCTGTGAATGAGGTTAAAGATACAAATTCAGATTTCAAATGCCAAGGGAAGGAATAAATGCAAACACGAAACAGGCTGTTCACTGAAGGAAAATCAGTTAACTCACCAAACAGTCCCAAGAACAGCAAGAGTGCCAGAGTATGGTGCTAGGACCTTCCAAGTGAAGGACAAGGAAAGGAGCAACATTGAAGCAGCCTTCACAAGCAAAGAACACAAAACTGGAAATGTATCAGTATTAGAAATGAGAATATCCTAAAAGTTTGGTTATAACTTTCTTCGCACATGAAAACTTTTCAACTGAAAATATCATATCCTTGAAATACATAGATGGTTTTCGAGAATGACAGGTTAACATCATGTTATGCCATTAGGTACTGGCAGTGCCTTCTACCCATATCAAACAACTATCACATTGATGATGTCTAACTATTCAAAGGAACATAGCTATGACATCCAACTCTAGATTCCATAATTCAGATAAGACCCTTCTTTGGACAAGGAATTATAGAGAATATGCACATCAAGTTGCCTCCATGCATCTGTTAAATCACTTCAGCAAACATTTACTTCATGCATAAAAGAAACAATCATCATGTCATATTTGACTAGATTTTTTAAGAATCCGAGATATATCTTAACCCACACAAGATAATTCATCTGAAAACAGATTATTTGCTGTTTCAATTCCAAGTACAATAAATCCATTGTTAAAGATAATTATTATTTTCTCCATTTGCTTCTTGAGAAAATATTTTTATAATTTGACACTAGACCAAGAAGAGTACTTCAAAGAAGACTTCAAAGGAAAACAACAAAGGTATAGAAGTACTTGCCTAACCAAAATGTAAACGCAGAAGATAATTTCAAGGATTTTCAGCTATGCACTTGATTGAAAACAGAATTAAAGATCTACTGAAAATGCAGTTTTATCCAAAAATAAGCTTACCATTCCAAGAAAGCTGGTAATTAAAAGACTCTTTCTTCCTTGTCTGTCCATCAAAGATGACGCTATGGTTGTGCCTGGAAGAAGCCAACACATTAAAAGTGGAACATATCATGTAAAATCGTATCTTCCCCCAAATTTCAGAAAGAAATAATTTTTCTTTAAAAAAAATGAAACAAAACATTACCAACGACATTTGATGCCCCAACAAGAGCACTTGCGGCGACATCAGAAGCAATTCCAACACTACGGAATACAGAAGTAGAATAATAAACCACAGCATTTATCCCGGCCATCTGCTGGAAAAAGAAAAGTGCTACACCAACGCTCACAACTGCATTGCCATAAATAAGTCAGTAAAGAAAAACAACATTGCTTACCATCCTATACCATACTTATTAAGTAGAAAAAGACAATGACAAAAGACTGCACTAGAACTAAAAAATAGGGAGATCATCTTGATAATTCCAGTTTATATACTTGTTAGGTTTCTTTTCTTGTGAAAACACTATGTGTTGACAAGCCATAGTCAATGAAAGACTTAATTTTTATGCATGAGCACAGGTTAACAGCCTGAATTTTATTATATCCTTGTGTTTTTGCACAATTAAATTCAACAATCAAATAATGACAAGTGCAACAGAACCCATATGCCATCATACCTCTATGAGGTTCAATTCAGTAACCGTAGTTTTAACTGATTCCAAGGATGCTATTTAATCTGCAGACTGAGGTTAGAAGGATTTCACAAAATTATGGACCATTTAAGAATTCGAAGTGGAATAAACTCTGCAACTCAAGAAGAAGAAGGGGGGGGGGGGGGGGGGTTGGTTAATGTGATCCAACTTTATTGTTGCACAATGATATAAAATATATCAAGTTTAATAACCCAAAATCTATAGTTTTCATATGAAGCAAGAAGCTTCCATGAATTTAGAGGTACCTTTCCAATAGCGGCTGCTAAATAGATCAAACCATCCTGCCTCTGGCTCTGCAGAACCTAGTCCTCCAATAGCCAAATCTTGTATAACCTCAGCAACTCTTTCTTTTCCATAAAGCATCTTTATGGACTTTTCAGCTTCAGAAATTTTTCCTTGCTGCAAGATATCATGTTCAGTCAATAGTTACTTATCAATGAATTTTTAGTCTATATGTAGTTACAATGAAACAAATAAATAAAATATTCAAAAGCTCTAATGAGGAGAATAAATCCTGAAGGAAAACCTGAAAAAGCCAACGAGGGCTTTCTGGAGAAACTGCCATTCCCAATGCCAACAGAATAGCAGGGACAGCTGAAATGCCAAACATGGTTCTCCACCTAATAAGCAGCAGATAAATAAAACTGAATATCACAAACTGAAAACTAATCCGTAAAAGACAATGTCTAAGAAACAGCAAGATTTCAGAAGTCATATAAGACAAAAGAAAAAATTAAAAACAGAACTAGCTGCCATTCAATTAGCTTTCAAGAATGAATGTGCCCAAACCGTACATTCTGGTCACACATGACAAGTTGATAGATTTGCGAAGTCCAAGCAAAAAATTCACATGAGAGTTATCACTAAGGTTTATCAAGACTGAAGTTACATTGAGTTCCAAATATAAAGTTTATCTGGAATGCTAATGAGACAAGAGATTATAATTAATATGTTTTTTTCTAGCCACACAGATGAATACCAATTCTTCAGCTATATTTTTTTTCTTTGAATTGCAAGACCCATAAACATCCTAAATCCTAACAAAATTTAGATATTATCAGTTCTAATTTTTTATTTTGACAAATTTAATAATCAATCTGACACAAAATTATTAAAAATTGCAGGTCACACAATTAAAGAATAATAGTTTGTTTAATAATATGGCAGTCATGTTATCAAATTGTATGTCTCTTATCTCCAAATTTGATTATGGCTAAAATTGAAAAAAATGAATACAAGTTTGGATAAAACTGCTTATTCTGAAAGATTTAGGTAAAACAATGAAAATGCAAAAAAGTTTGGGTATTTAGTGTTATTCGACCTTCTTAAAAATGAAATATTGCTCATCTTAATAAATATGAATTCCACATTCAACAGGTCCATCAAAATATGATGGCATTTGTAAATATTTTTCCACTCATTCAACTGCAACATAAGTGGTGGCACTTTCTAAATATCCTTTGTTCAACTAACATGGCAAGAGAGTACTTATCATCATATGATACCTATACTGAAAGTTGCTCACATGTGAACACAAATATTGCATCTCGGCCTTATAAAGTTACACTACACTTGTCCCATGAAGCCAGGTTTCATTATTTTAAATAGTCATCCATTTTTTTCACAAACCAACAACTTCCAATAGATAATTTTTTCCTTTTTTTTTAAAAAAAAAAATTGAGCCATTAAAAGAACCTTAAATATTCTAACACTTGATACAGCAACATGTCATGCCTCTCTTGCATATATATACTATTTATACCATCCCAGAACGTTGTGCCAATTTCGAAATTGTAATGTTCCCTCAATTCAATTAGTAACTTGAAGAAAAAGAAATTAAAAATAAAAAATTATTCAGAAGAGCATTTGCTCACCCTACCTACAAATTAGTATCACGCAGCAGTCTAACATTGCTTTTCCAAACTGTTTAGTTGCAGTAACAATTTCTTCAGAATCATTGCCAATCTTGCAAAGACTATTTTTAATAAGCTCTGGTGCATGCAAATTTAGTTAAAAATATATGTTACACCACCTTTTCTGGCACATGTTACAACAAATTTTAGTAGCAGCAATACATTCTATTAAAGACAGCATCGCAAAAAGATAGTAAATTACTATCATATTTATATACTGTCTTCAGATTGACTAAATATAAAGTTAAGCATGCAACCAAAAAAAAGAAAGAAAGTTAGAAATACCATAAATGGTTTCCTGCTAATGGTAATCCAGCCACCAATGCCAAAAGGATCCCAATACATATGAAAAGTTGGTTTACAGACCCTAGTGCACCACGAATTTCAGTTGGTGCAATCTGAACAGAAAAATAAGTGTTAGCTAATCAGCTCTTGTCAAATATCAACAGCTATAGTAATCTCACAAGTGAGATGAATTACGACCTCAGATATATAAAGAGGTACAATGGCAGAAGATATGCCAATTCCAATACCAGCAAGCAAACGGCCAATTATCATAGTCTGTACACTCTGTGCTGTAGTACTGAAATGATTTAAGACAGCGTAAACATATACATTCTAGCACAAGTATCAAAGATCTAGTCCGAAAACTCAATGATTACAAGCATACCAAAGAAAAGCTCCAATTGCGAGAGGGATTGCATCTAATTGAAAAGTTCTTGTCCTGCCAAACTTGTCTGCCAATGCTCCACCGGTAAATGAACCAGCAGTGGCACCAGCAAGTAACGTGCTAACAATCCATCCTGCCCAATGTTGCAAAGTGGTAAACTATAAGCTAGACATCAATGACAATCAGAACACTAAAGAGATTTTAACCAAAGGGAAAAAAAAAAAAAAGAAGAAAGAAACAAACAAACAAAACAACCAGATTTCAGATCATGTAAGTAGGTACAAATGATCTGGAAAAGAAAAACGGAGTCACTTCTTGCCCCAATAAACAATGTTGAATTATTAATTCATCAATTTGCTTCATCTTTGGTGAAGAGACAAAGATTTGCCGCTATTTTGATTTGATCCCGTAGCATTCTCTGTTTAGCTCTACTAATGCATTCTTCGCCTCTAACAAATTTGATTAAACATATTTGCTATTGCCAATAGAAACTTTGTACAGGAAAAAATAAAAAGGAATCCTCTTTGCCATTGGATAATAGATTTTTGCAATATTTTCCGAGCCAAAAATTGATTTTGGAAAAAAGCTTGATTTAAAGCTTTTGCGAATAACTATTAAATTAGCTTGAGAATATAACTAAACTACTTTTTTTAAATATTTAAAATAATCTCCAAAGCTGTAATTTTAGCAAATAATTATAGCTTATACAATAGCAACGCCAAACATACTCTATATAAACAAACGGTGCTACCAAAAACATGATAATCAAAAAGAAATATCACCACAACATATGCCATCTGAAATTAATTAATCTTGCCTTGCATGACAGTGTTTTCAGCAATCCCAAGATCCTTAGCAAGATACTCAAGCGCACCATTTACCACACTGAAAAAGGAACCCACACGAACACACCACTTCAAATCCACAAAACTGGAAATCAAACGAAACAAGGAAAAATGACAGTTCTGACTCCTTTAGACTTAGAACACATACGCCAGATGGTAACCAAACAAAATAGCTCCTAAACACGCAACACCGACAAATGGCAAAACCGTTCCACTTGATTTCCTTTGGGGAGGATTAATAGGCGCATCAGGCACTTCAGTATTTCCATCTGCAATTGACAATAATAGTAGAATATTCTAGAAGCTACTAGAATTTGATTAATATAAAATATTAAAAAAAACCGTAAAAAGAACGAACCGGAGGCCATGGCTTTAACCTGACGGGACCTAGAGAACGTAGTACGGACGAGCTCGGTTCCCATAGAGAGCGAACGGAGTCGACGGATTCCACCGGAACTGATCGTCCGGCCACTCATGATGGAAGTGTTATTATTAATCGAAGACGAAAATGATGGACCGGTGTTCATAAAATCGACGGGGAGCATTCTCCTCCGAGTATGGAGGTGGAAAGCGACGCATGGGCCTTTAACAGCGTGCATCGATGACTGCATTTTGTTTTCCTTTTTTTTAAAAAAAAAAGCCCCGAATTGAAACTTCAATGACTAAAGAAATCAAAAAAAAAAAAAGCGATGAGATATTGGAGATGATTGAAACGACAGCGTTTAATCAGCAATTACCTTACGTAGTAGTCGAAGTTGGCGAGAGAGTCTTATAGCTTTGGTTTAGTTCAGTTCAGTTCAGTTGATTGGTGAGATTGATACTGTAGAGGAGAGTGGAAGGAGAAGAAGACTTTGGAAGATCCGTTGAGATGCTAAATGCTAAGAGCTCACCAAAGTTGGTGGAGAAATCAACTTTTTTCTTTCTTTCTTTTTGAAGAATAAATTTATAGATAAAGAAAAGGAGCTTTGAGGGAAATGAGGATTATGGATTAGATTATGGGGTGGGGTCCACGTGGGTCTACCCTAACAACCCTTTACGTACTCTGTTCACTCTGTGCAGCTCCAGCTCAGTTGGATTACGTAGTTTATATATATATATATATATAATTTTGATATTTGAAATTATATTAGATAATATTTTTAGGGTTGAGCATTCGGTCGGTTCGGTTCAAATCGAACAAAATTTATGAAAACTGAATAGACCGAATTTAGTTTAAATTCAAACCGAACCAATCGAAATTTAAAATAAATAGAAGTAAACCGAACTGAAAAAAATCGGTTTGGTTCGGTTCGGTTTTTGGCTCAATGGGTTGTTGAGCTTTTTTATCTTATATAAAATAATTTATTTTTAGTTTTTAAACTCAAATTAAAAAAAAAATTAAAAAAAATCTCACAAATTCGGTTTATTTGGTTTTCTTAATTTTAAACCGAACTGAACCGAAAACCGAATTTTTTTATTTTTTTAAATTAAACCGAACCAAATTTACTTTAAAACCAAACTAAATTTACCGAATTCACTCAGTTCGATTCAATTTTTCAGTTTCGGTTCGTTTTTGCTCACCCCTAATCAGCAGTG
>CATIWR010406237.1:0-76685 GCA_949677035.1 Omphalea diandra
GCAACTCTAAGCACAATTCCAACAAACACTTCTAAAATCAATACATCTAATAACCCTCTTTGGACAGGTTATTATATACATTAATTCGGAATTATCTCTTTCCAAAAATTAGAAATAACTCTGCGAATTGTAATGGATATCTCACTTTGACGGTAACACCCATATCAACCCATAAAATTATTTTTAATTAGAGATTTATAACAGTCCAATTAAAATACATACTGAACACAAATATATATTCCAAAAATAAACAAAGTACCAAATATAATATACCTTAATTTTAAGCACATAATTATTTTCTCATATACGTGCAAAATAAATAATTATTGTCTATTTATTTAAATTTTTTTTATTGCAAGATCAATGTCACTAAATAATAAATAGACAATCAATAATATATATATATATATACAACACCTAAATATTAATATATATGTATACACATATATATTAATAATTATTAAAATAAAAAATAAAATAAAATATGTCATGATGTAGATGAACATAAGTTACTTATGTAAATATTAACGCACATAATATACGAACAAGCAAAAAACGTAGCTCAGTTGGCTTAGGTTATGTTCATTGGCACGACGCGGTTGTGGGTTCGAGACCCACGACGCGCATCTCTCTCCTTACCCTCCTTTTTTTTATTTCGCAGAACGTCAAGCCAAGAATCGACGAAGGTCCGGCCGAATTGAGTCGCGAACTAATCAACCATCATCAACAATCAAACAACATAAAAAATGCCCGCAACTACCAACAACCAATCTACAATTTGTCTGTCTGTTTTCATCGATCGGCAGACCCAAAACATAAAACAATCAACACAAAGCAAATCATCTAATTCTTTTAGTGTTCAAAGATTGGCAACCCAAAACAACAAGCAAACTTAACATCATCAAACCCCAATCTAATTGCAAATGAAAACGGAACAAAAGAAGGGACAAAAACTGGGTTGCATATATATACGGGTCGGCACGCAAAGCCGAAGATGAGAGAAGGTCATGGTTCGCACCGCCGGGTTTTGGGGACCAAAAAGAAAACTTTTCTTTTGTTACGTTTGCTTTGAATCATAGAAGGAAGAAGAGAAAAAAAAATAATGGCCGCAATAGAGGGATTTGTGAATTCAGGACGCTGGCTCACGAATTAGGTTTGGAATAGAAGTCTTTTGTTTTGTGAATCACAGAGGGGAGAGAAGGAAAAAAAATGGCAGAAACAAGGGATTTGTCCAACGCAGGTTTCGAACCCACGACTTCTTCTACAAATAATGCAATTCTCATCCATCTGAGCTAATCAATCCACTCGTGAGGATTGAAGCAAATTTAATATATGTATTAAAGCGATACAACAATATTGATCATCAATTTTTTTTCTTAACAATACAAAACATCTAGGGTTCTAAATCATGTACCACAACTATGCTCTGATACCACATGTAACATATTTAATTTAGGATTTTGTACATAAATTTAGAACACCAAATCTAATAATTGAATGGAAACAAATTGTGTACCTATCTTCGCGTTGAATCCTAGATTGTTTTGAGCCATAATTACGAACGCTGAAAATTAAACCACTTGAAGAATTTGTCAGAACGGTTGAAAACGGAAGCTAGGTCTTCCTCTCTTTGACCTTCTCAAAGATGGCTACAATGGGCGTAACAACTAGGGTTTTTTGTTATGAAAATAGGAGAGGAGACCTAACCTATTTATAATAAATTTTAACAGGTCCACCCATCACAGGTCCATGTTAAAATAGGCCTACACTGATCGTCTTCCATATCGGCCTACAAAAGATGTCATAAGTCCATAACTCAATTGATCACATTTTAATTAGGCTTACCTCAAATCAATAAACTATATTATTCAGTCCATTTTATAAATAATTAAAATCAACTCATAATTAATATTAGCCCACATAAAAAATTTCAACAATTACTACACAGATCAACACCAAAATTACACAATAATCAAACATTTAGAAGTAGAGAAATGCTATCATAGATACAAAACCTCAGTGGCCATACATTCATCTTCAACAAAAAACTATCAAATTTCAACTTGAAAGAAGATAAACAAAATTATACAGTACAGAGTCTATCATCTAAATTAAAAATCGAAGCAGAGTATAAACACCAACTCATTACAAAGGTTTGAAATCAAAACCATCACAATACATGCAATTAAAATCTCATTACTCTTTTTCCACAACAAAAACTAATAATATTTTAAAATATTGTATCAGGAACAAGACATTGCAAAAAATGACATTGTTGCAGAAAATACAATGCAAACATTAAGGTAACAAAAAAAAAAAGAATTGTTATTTCTCTTAAATTTATTCATCTTAACATAATAGTGGATGACTGAATAATAAATAAATATTAAATTTTTCTCTGTTCATTTTATAGGAAAACATAAAGATCTCTTGCTACTAATAAGTTTGAAGAATGACGACATGGACGATGAACTGGCACATCAGAAACAAGATATGTCTCACACAATAATGGAAAAAAGAAAGCTCATATACACAGATGATGAAAAGCTCATAGAAGATGTAGATGTAGTTGAACCGAAATATTATTAACAAATATTGCAGAAATTTGAAGATATTGTTAACTAATAATGATATTTCACCAATAAATATGCTGAAATTTCATTGGCCATCATGCAATATGCTGAAATTTCATTGGCCATCATATAATATACTGAAATTTCAAAAATATTATCCATTAAGATGGTAGAAGAGTGTGTGCAATTGTCAATTTTAGGCACATATATGCAAGAGGTCCTCTATATATATATATATAAAGATATAATAAATACATAATCATAATTTTTTATTGAATTAAACTAAGTAAACAAATATTAAAAATAAAATTTGATAGTTAATTATATTATTATTCATGATAGCGACCTAATCAGTATTCATTAACATGCTATTTATTGCATAACTTGAGGTAAGAAAATTGTTTAGCCAGCTTGAAAATTTTCCTTTACTTATTTATTTTTATTTTTATTTTTTAATACCGCTCACCTAAATTATAAGTTCCATTTCAATAATGTGAAAGTGATGTATAATTTTTTTTTAAAAAAAATAAGATAGCAGAATATTATTTAGTATTTGTGAAGGAAATTCAAAATTGATTTGAAATTGTCTAAATAAAAACATAAATATATTATTTTTCAACCTACTTTCTTTGTTTACATATTTATGAATAGAGCATAGTAATAGTTTAATATTTATTAAAAAATTGTGTTAAATAGTTTTAGCTATTTACTCTTTTTTATTCTCTATTTATCTATTAACATTTTATATAAGTAAAAACATACGCTCAATCAACCAAACATGAAATACAAACATTAAAAGAAAAAAAATCCCTATTGCATTTATTAAAAAACAAAATAAGCCAAAACCAAGCTAAAATTGGTAAACCTATTCATATAGCGCAGAGTTATACCAACCAGCGCCATATGCATATTACAAGCCTCAACTACAAAAACATCCAAAATAAAAATTTATATCGATGTGTAAAAAAAATTAGTTTACAACCTATCTAATCTTAAGGGTGTAAATGAATCAAGTCTGCTCGCAAATTACTCAAAGTTCGGCTTGATAAAAATTAATTCAAACTCGACTCATTTATTAAATGAGCTTTAAAATCGTGCTTAAACTCAACTCGTTAATTTAATGAGTTAATCTCAAACTTATCAGTATTTGATTCGTAAACTCGTAAACCAACTCAATAATAAAATAATTATATATTTTTATTTATAATATGTATAAAAATACTTTTTAAGAATATATTAACTAAAAATATACAGCAAATAATATATATTTCATATTGTAATTTACATTTATAATGTAATATCTAATTTTTTTATAATTTTTATGTAGATATTAATAAATATATTAAGTTTTTAAAATAGAAATCTTATTTTTTAAAAAAATTACTAATAATTTTATTTATAATTTAATTCTAATAAAAAATTTTTGCTCGATTAAGTTCATTTACGCTCGCAAATTTATGCAATCCCGATAATACTCGACTTGAGCTCAACTCATTCATTAAATGATTTTTAAACACTTTACTCATGCTCAACTCGTTTATAAACAAATCAAGTTTGAACAAGTCAATACTCGACTCGGCTTGACTCGTTTACACTCTACCTAATCCTTAATAAAAATTTTTGCATATAGCTTTCGCGGCCATGAAGACTAAATGAGAAACTTTGATGGAGTTCAATTTCTCTTTCATTTGATTTTCTATCTCCAGTTTTTATCACCTTTTACCTAACAGGAATGACCACTCAGAGGCCTGTTCTATATTGAAGTGTAGCATTCTCCCATGAATAGTCTCTTTACAGACCTCTCTTCATTATTACATACCAAGAAAACCCATGATCTCTGCATGCTTTGATAGGAGGTGTTAATGCCTATCAAAACTAAATCAACCATAGTTGTCCCCCTAGTTTAATAGTGAAAAATACTATTGTAATTTCTTTTGACTGCTACTTTCAAATGTACTCCACTCAAATTCATATCGACAGTTTCTCTTTTTCAAAAATATATAAACAAACAAATTTAAAAACAAAATAAAATAAAATTACAAAATTTAACTCAATAAAATTGTAAAGTAGTGAAATATATTTATTCAACAATACCATACATTATATATCCATAATATTCAACTTCAAAATCTCAAAATCAATGTGACAATTAGGACAATATTCTCCTTCAACTTGATCATCAGGCTCACTACCAATTTATAACATATTCATGAGTCAACACTTCACAAAAATTCAACTTCCATAGTACTCTTAATTTTCCATTTCTCTCAATAGTCATGCTAGCAAAATCATCACAACAATTTCGAAGAACTAATTTTGCTTTCGGGAAAAAAAAACATTTTTAACAACATTCTACTAGAGTGATCACTTTGATACAGTAACACAATAGCATAACACATGAGAAATCTTCAAATCAGTAGACAAATCTTTCTGAAAATCACGACAATGAAAATACAAATAAAGTGTCAAGTGTTGTGGAATAAGATTAATATTTCACCCACCAAATTCACCTAATAAATTTATAGGTGAATAGAGAGTGAAAGATTGTACTGAAAAATCACACTATAGGTTGATTCCTAAGATAAATTAGAGAGGTCATAAGTGGTCTCATTTAAAATCCAACCTCCTTAGATAAAATCACCTTAATAGTAATTTAACAACATAATATATCACTACAATTATGCTCTACAAAATTTCTATTGAAAAATAAAGACAAAAATAAGAATACTAGAATTTAACGAGGTTCGGCCAATTATCTCGAACATTATCCTCGGATATTACCAAAATTATATTTCACTAAGAAAAAGACTACAAAGTGAAATATTACAGAAAAATGATAAATATTAAAATTTGTATAAGAGATGAATAAACAATTTTAAGATGATTAAACTGAAGGAATTAAGGCTCTATTTATAACAAACAAACCTCTATTCTCTTTGTTATTCTCTCGATGTGGGATACTAAAGTGAGACAACATAGTCAACACTAAGTAGTACAATAACATCTAAAAATTTAAATTCTATCATAAGTTCTAAAAAAATGTTTTCCTTCATTATCCAAAAACTTTAATCTTCTATGCAAACTCCAAGCATCAAAATGCTTAAGAACATCATAACTTCACTTCCCAAAAAGCTTTAGAACTACAAGGGAAAAAAAAATTCATACAAAAAGAATAAATGGACAATGAAAAATTAAATATGATATTTCAAATAATAAACAATATGCTAAATTCATTGTACCAAATATATTATTGACATTGAAATTATTAGCCCTTGTGCACTAAGAAGAGGGTTGAATTAGTGAAAATTTTAAAATTTGAAAGTTAAAAAATAATTAAAATATAAAAAGAGGGACGAGAAAAATCAAGATACTGAAATTTATAGTAGTTTGGGCATTAACCAACCCTATATCCATTCTTCAATTTTTCAATTAGGGTATTTCACTAACTTACCAAGTGTTTTACAAGCTCACACTCAACTTAGTGTTTTAGTTCACACCTAATCCTAATTATAACTTATGTTGAAGGCTAACACACAATCTTCTAAGAGTTTTTCCCAACTAGCTCACTCTAAAATCTAATACCCAAGTGTTTTAGGCTTATAGTTAATCATTACAAGTAATGAATATAATTAATATACTCTCAACTAATGAATATAATTAATATACTCTCAACTAATAAGTACAATAATAATAAAGAGGGAAACGCTTGTGAAATCAATTGTGCAAGAATTTGGACATAACTAATAGCTATTCTCTTACATTTAAGTCATTTAGTGGAATGTTTATAGTTTACAACTACCAAGTAGCTAATATTAATAAAACTATCTCCAATATTTAATAGGAAAATCATGCATTTAATGTTTGTTAGACAACTTTTGTGCCCTACATGTCTCAATTGCAATTGCAATTTGTGTTTCATGCTCAAGATTCCTATTTTGCAGTCAAGATCTTCATATTATATCTAACAACTAGTGACATGTGGCATTTGGTTATCTATTCCTTCGACTAGCCATTATAGTGCTCCACTTTTATTTAGAGGTCTCGGTCGTAATTTTCTTAATCACGATTATGAATCTTGAGCTAGAATAGGGGATGCGAGCTTCATTGCATTTTAGCCTAAATTAAATGGTTCAAAACCTTCATTGCAGTCACGTCCCTAGCATCGCAGTCGTGATCTTCAAATTATCTAACAACTCTTTGGACAAATGACATGCTTTAAGTCAGTTTTTGAGTGTCTGTTGGAGCTTTTTTTTTTTTAGGTTCGAATATCGCAGTTGCTAGGGTACTTTCTTGATCGCGATTTTGGATCGCGTTGGGATTCTTGAATGTGAAGTTGACCATGTACTTGTATGGACAAATTAGTTCCATTTTAAGCTAGATGATGGTCGTGACCTATGGTAGCAGTCGTGATCCTCTTTTCTTGGTCATGTTTTGCTTGTCCTAGGCGTAATTTATAGGCCACTTTTTAAGAGTTGGAGATTTTGCTTCCTTTTAACTTCCTAACTCATTCTAACCTTATTTTTCTGCATGGATAACACTTAATTGACATATTAGCACCTATCAACATAGCTCGTCAAGATTACAAATAAGGTTTGATTAATTTGGTCCAACATAAATTTTTAACTTTAAGATCATTCAATAAATATAATAAGTAATAATACAACGAAAAAACTACATAATTACACTTCAAAATCTCAAAAAAAAAAAAAAAACTTCAAATCGTGCGAAGAATATTATGATGATAGTGATGCAGATAGGTGATTGACCATGTAAAAGTGTTAAATACTATAAAAATTAAATAAAAATAGAGAGGATCCATAATTCTTGATGATTTCGCTATGTCAAAAAGAATTTCACAATAAGTCAAAGCAAGATTACTTGAAAATTACTTATGATTCACAATTTTTTTTATTATTGATATTTGATTTCTTGTTGTAAAGATAGGGTCTATTTGCAAATATATGTAATTGGGATAACTAATAGATGTAATTGATAACTGTTAGCTAATAATTGGTAGCTGATTTAATAGTTTTCATAATAAATACTTAGTAATTATGTTTGACAGTTGTTGCTAATTTATAAAATGACTAATAAGATAATTCTGTTAATATTTTATATATTAATTTAAATAAATAAAAATAAAATACAAGAAATATATTTAACATGTTCTCATAAAATATAATTTCAAACTTTGAATACTATAACTATTAATTTATATATATATATGAAATCTTAATAATTATTGCTTGTTATGTTAATCACTATATATAACAATATATTTTTTGTAATTAAAATATCTTATGCATATTTTTTTTTATAAAATTTATATATATAATAATTTAAAAGAAAATATTTTTATATAAATAATTAAAATATTATAATTACAAAATAATAAAGAAGTAAAGATAATTTTATTTTTTTAGTTATTAATATAAAGAGTTAAAAAAAAACTCTAAATAGCGCTGATAAAAAGTGTAACTTATTAGAATTGTATCCATGCTATCAACTACTATTTTATATGATTTATCAAATAAATATTTATTAGTTGATAGAATGAAGAGTTGTATCTATTAGCTATGACAAACAACTCATAATATGAGTTTGTTCCTAGGAAAACAATTGCATAGAACATCTCTCTTCATATGAAAGTTTTTTTTGCCATATATATTGATGTGAAAACAATTGCAACCACCATGAGGTAATTGCTTGCTCTTATCTCGAAATGATTTTCTTTTTTCTTTTTAAATTTTAAACGAGTTTGAATTAAAATGCTCAATAAAAATAATAATAAGGTAGTGCATGCAAGAATGATGCATATTTGGAGAGTACAATCATACACCATGACTTAAGAAAGAAATGTTTCTCAAAAAGCAAATACTATCCCAAACACATGTTTTATCTTTTATTTTTATTTTCAGGAACAAGATAGAACACAATATTTTAAAGCGTAATTGATCGGTTAGTAATTTTTGAATCAGTCCATTTAATTTAATTAGTTTAATAATAAATAATTTTTTTAAAAAATAAAAATACATTTATTCTTAATAGTTTAATTCTCAATTTAATCAATCCAATAATTGATTTGATCAAATTTTCAATTGCTGATAATACATAAAAAGAAAATGAAAATAATACTTAAGGATAAGATGTGAAAATATTTATCTTAAGCCATCAAAAAAATATTTTATCTTAAAGATTGATTTACTAACAACTATATCATTATTGGTTTCAGAAAAACAACTATATCATTAAAGCAAAGAAATTATTTATTTCAGATGATATTAAAATTTTTGTAAGTTCATATGCTATCTTTATTATTATTATTATTATTTTAATGTTTGAGATACTGGTATTGTATTTTTTTTTTGTTGAGTTTTACTCCTCTCACTTTTCTCACAAACAAAAATTGGGGTCCATTTAAGGAAGCCCGAAGATAATACAACCTGACTTGCACGATAATTATCTGGGCCAAACCACTGCACGGTTGTCTTGTCCATGAACGTATGGATCCAATTCCATCCTTTTGTTAAGCAACAGATAAATATAATCTCCCTCCCTACAAAAGGAGCAGCAGATAGCTAGCCGAAAAGCCTAATGGCGCCATGAAATGACTTTAACATTCTAATGGAGGCAATGTTCAGAACCAAAAATGGCTTCTTATCTAGTCTCAAATCCCTAATTCAGTCCACCACCGCCACAACCACTTTACAGGTATTTTTTCATTTTTTGGTTGAGGCAATTCGTCGAGCACTTCGTGACATTATAATTTAGCTGATTATTTTTATAATTTCATATGCAGAGTCGGCGATCGAGATTCAACCACACGTTATAATTATAATTACTGGAATGGAAGGTTCTGATTCTCTGGTGTAACAAAGTGGGTAAATTTCTCATGCATTTGAAAATACGTTAAACTATTATCTGTTTCCCAATATGTTTGTGTGTTCAGTTATAATGATTCATTAAAGCAGACTCAATCATTGACCAGTCGAAATGGAAAAAGATAAATGCGAGGGTTGTTGGTGTAACTCGTTCAATGATCCCATCTTCCCCATGGATTGTTTTAAAAATTCTGCTTGATAAAGGTTTTTCTTTTTTTTTTTTTTTGAGTTTTGTGAAATGTGATTTTTTCAATTTACTTTTTTTTTTTTTTTTGAAACTTAACTACGGTGTTATGGCCCTTAATCTGTGCCAATTTATTGATTGCATCTCACGGCCCCTGGAAATGACTCTAGTACCATTGAATTGAAGGCTCATTGGTTTTATTTGATTGTGGTACTTTGTTGTTTAGTCTGCACATGGCAAATATCAACCTTGCATTGCATGTATTCCAGGGTTTGAAGCTTATTTAGTAGGTGGATGCGTGAGAGATTTGCTTCTTAATAGAATACCTAAAGATTTTGATGTCATCACTACAACTAAAATTGAACAGGTTTTCCTTTTATTACTATTTTTAATATTGGTGGCTTTTTCTATTAGTAAAGTTCATGAAATTTCTATTAGTTTTTATGATATCTTATTACAGTTTAAGAAGCAATTGAATAATTGTGAGATTGTTGGACACCGTTTTACTATGTGTAGGGTGCACATCAAAGATTCTGTAGATGCGATTTGAAAGTTCTCTTTTTAGTAATTATCATAACATAAGATGCTAATTCCTTTCTTTGATTCATGATGATGGTGTCCAAATATTTTATATTTTTACAATGTATCATATGATCTTAATTAATGTATCATATGATGTTAATTTTACATGTAGTAATTTCAATGATTCTTTTTTTGGTTTTTTTTTTTTTGTCTTAGGTGTCCAGTTTTGAGACAGTGGCACAACATGCTGAAGAAAAGGAAAAAGTTCTTTTATTTCAAATCCCAAGTGGCTGTGAGAAAAATGACTTCATTTGCAGGAGAAATAGTACACATCAGGACTTCACAATTAACAGGCATAGTTTCTTCTCTCTTTTTCCCCCCCTTCAGGGACAATCATTTTTGTGTAGCAACACTATAGAGAAATATGTTATTATGATTATGTCCTGAGGTGCAATATATTTAGGATCTTCTCTCTAAGTAGAGTTTCATATCTTCTAACTTTGAATTTTGCTTCAAAAATTGTGGAAGCAGTTTATTCTTTGATCCTTTCATAAATCAAATCTGTGATTATGCCAATGGCATGGCCGATTTAAGGTCCTTAAAGGTAAAATTTTATTCCCCTTTTCATTTACTAGTAATATCTGCTTCCAGTTGAATGCTTCAATTGAACTGTCATGTGAAATTTTCTTAGATTACTTCATTTTAATTTGATATTGTCGCAGCTACGGACCATAATTCCTGCTCAACTGTCATTCCAAGAGGACTGTGGTAGGTGCTTACAACTTATTTTTCTGCACCTTGAGACTTAGTACACAGTGTTGAATATCAGTTTAAACTAACTGGACTTGGATTGCAAACTCTTTCATTCAGCAAGAATCTTATGGGGATTGAGAATTGCAAGCTGACGCGGCTTGTCATTTTCAAAGGACACTGAAATTGCAATACATAAATTTTCATCTTCTGTCCAGAAATTGGACAAGGTACTTTAATGTTTAAGTAAAGCAAACCTGGTGCCTGAAATTTTGTTCTTCAAAGATTCCGCATTGTTTTATGTCTCCATGATGGAGATGTTTTCTTTATTTCTTATCTAGTCTTTACTTTAGTGTCTATTGTTCACAGTTGCTCAATTTTAGAAAATCCAATATATGGATTATTTGATTTCTGATTTGGATACACTAACTTCATCATATTCTGAAAAAATGGCATGTTTCTGTTTTCCAGTCCAGGACAATGATGGAATTGAACTATATGCTACCTTATGGAGCTGCTGAGTCTACTATCTGTTTGCTTCGGAGATTCAACCTCCTCGAAATATTCCTTCCATTTCATGTTTGTATATTCTCAATAGAAAACTTGCTCAATTATGCGTGTGTGTGTGTTTTATAGGTGCTAGTTTCGTTTACATTTGACATGGAAGTCCTGGTAGCAGGCAGCATACCTTAATCAATATACTAGTCAAACTTCTCAGAGTCCTGCATTGCTCATGGTATGCTTTAGTGATACAGCAAAATCCTTCGACTCTGTTTAACTTTATCAATTACAAAGATGCCTTTGATGTCACATATGGGAATATAGCAGGGATTCGGGAAAGGAAAAAGAATTTGAGGAATTGATTATGGCTTTAGGAAATATTGAGGACTGGAAATACGTAGGTTGCAGAAAAGAATTGAATGGTGGAAAAACATATTAATTTTATTCTGTATCTTTGAGTAGTTGAGATAGAGTTGCTGCTGCAGTTTAAAATATCAAAATTCCTGGACATTGTTCTTCTGGTGGGACTTTGTCTGCTTAAAATGAAATCAATAATGATTTAGGAATTTGAAAGGGCTTACATTTAGATGGAGGCATTGGATAAAAATTAAAGTTTTGGAATTGATTGTAGCTTGACCCAGTATCACAGGAAGATACTTGAACTGTTGAAATTAAAATACTTAAGATAGTATCCAAGATAATGCTGGAAATACACATTAATATTAATTCTGAGTAACTGAACTTAGTTACAATCTAAAATATTAGGATTCATCGACATCATATTCATTTTCTAATACAATTTCGTCTACTTAAAATGAGATTGTGAATCATTTGGTTCTTACGTTTTTCTAATATGATTCATCTACTTAAAATGATATTGTGAATCATTTGGTTCTTACATTTCGTTTGGATGGAGGGACTTGAAATTGTGAGATTTTAATTTGATAATACCTAGGTTTTCTTTGATTGATTAGAACCTATGAATCTAGGCTAGGTTCTTGGGTGTTGATCATGGAGTGTTAACTTGACATTTCTATAAATGGTATAATTTCGAATCCATATTGAATAAGTTCTCAACCTCATTAATGCAATATTCATTTTCAAATCTAATTAATGAAGGATTGGCTACCTTTTATACAGTGAAGTTAAACTAAAATTACATCCAATCCTTCATTTTGATGCTTGCATCAAAATATATAATTTATCATTTTGGGATGGTGATTCAAGAGTGCTTGATGGAGTAAGTTCCACTTGAATGCTACAGATTTGGTTCTATCAAGGACTGAATTGGGAGTTTTCTTCCATTCATTTTCATGCGAGTTAATCATTTGGAAGCTTTTACTTAAATGAACTACTCTCTTTCAAAAGGGAGTTCTCCTTTAGATACTGTCTAACCAGTGATAAGGAAGCTCTGCTGCCATTGCCAGCTTTTTTTCCTTTGATTAAGCAAGTTTTGAACTAATGTCCATTCAGGCATATATTCAGTTGGTGGTTGCCCTTTCAGACATGACATGGTTCTTTGTCAGCATAACAACCATTGGTAGGAAGGGAATCCATTTATAGGCTATATAGCCCACATGCATTTGTGAAATCCTTGCCGTGTCTGGAGCAAGATACACAACCTTTTTTCTTTTGTCTGGAACAAGAACTTCACTGAAGCCAATTCTTTTCTACTGAAACAGTTTTGATTTGTAGTATCCACTGTCTTCTGTCTTTATATTGTTTGCTTTTCCTTCAGAAATTAATGTTTACTCCGAATATAGTCCAAGTTGAATAGTTATCAATTCTGTTATTCATTCTGCATATGAGATATTTACTTTCTGTATGATCTATCTCACTCTTTCTTACTCCTCTCTTCTTTGTGACAGAAATTGTCCCTCAATTTGGATACATTGGTCAGTTGCGATCAACTTTGTGCTTGCATTCTATGGTAAGACATCTAATATCTTTTTAATATGCATTTGTAAAGTTTGATAATGTGAAGAAGTTTCACATTTTTTTTTTTCAAAACCATCTTGGAATCTCTGTGATAGACGTATGGTTGTAAAATGCATTTTATTTCCTTTAGTTAATCAAATGAAACGTTAAATGTCTTCCCTAACTTTAATATCTAAAAGTCTATCGAAATAATTTGACTTGTAACATCATTAACCCCAATAATATACAGTAAAATATTCTCTATCAATATTAATCTCTAAAAGAGCACATTGAACGATTTTTACCGGATTAATGATGTGTGGTGGTAGCCACAGTTTGTAACTTATAGGGTGAGAGGTTAAATTGGTTTTTGAAAGGCTGATCAAAATTTTCAGAATTTCTTACTTTCTTGGAGGATTAGATTCAGTGATGGGGGTCTGTGTCTGACCAATCAATTTACCTTGCGACAATGTTTTGAGTGACAGCAAGGGATACTGATGGAGAATAGTAAAAGGCTAACCAGAGATTTTGGAATTGATTATTTGAGATGATTTGAAAAGTATTAAATTGCTTATTACAAAGCAAGTTTATAGTTGGCTTAGCAGCAATAAAGAAACACCTTATTATATTATTTTGCAGAGTTCATGATAAATTGAATTCCAAGTTGGTTAATGCAGTTATTATGAATCTTAATTTTTTGTTCTATCTCTTCCCTTGTTAATTTCAGTGATGCATTCTTTTTTCTTTTTTTGGTTTTCTTGCTTTTCCTATTCATCTTCTCCTCCTATTTTACTTTGAATCAAGTGTATCAAAACAAAATTTGATCCAAATCCTAATCTAAAACAAGGCTCATGAAATGTAGGCTGTTGAAAAATTTAGCCATTTACTACCCCAAAAAGGGGAAGCCAAAAGAAAAAGCTTTCTGTTAGTTTGCTGTTTCATCACATTTCAGCTGTTAGTTCTTTGAATTTCACATTGTAATTCGGAAGTTGGTTATGATTGCTGGTCCTTCATTGTTAATGAGCAATTTGGTTTGCTTGTATTTAGTTCCAATGTTTGTTGATCCTTGAAATAAACAGTGCTTTTCGATCATATGAGCAGTGTTATGAAGATCAACATCAATTTTAGAATCATTTTAGATATTCTTATTTTGGGACTGTAGATTATTTGAGGGGAAAGTATTAAATATTCATTAGGATGTCTAATATAGGAGTTTTTGATTAAGATAATATATATATATATATATATGTGTGTGTGTGTGTGTGTATTTGTGTGTGTGTGTTTTAAAAGTCTATTTGGTGCTGTAGAAGGGCAATCTAGCATGTTATTAAAATATATTGTTTCAGAGGTTTGATATCTCACATCTCTTCTTTCCTCTAATTTTTCTTGTATCTCCTCTTTGTCTTTGCTCAAATGTTGCATGGACACTGACGCAATACAATTTGTATTTGGACATGACAATTTTTCTTCATAGCTAACTCGGACAAGAAACTCAAGAAACCTAGGATTGTGATCTAGATTCTATGTAGGATTTATTTAGTATATTAGGGAGTCTTTCTAGTCTTCTAGATTCTGATTATGTGCTTATTAAAGTATAAAAATAAGGTGCTGGTTTAATATTTTAAGTTCTGAGGCAATTTTTGCGATATTCCTGGAGTCCTTGTTGGTCTGGGAAAGTATTAATTCCTTTTTAGTTTGCTTTTGTTATTAGAGACAGAACAAGAATGGGAGAAAGAGATTAGAAGCCGTAACCTTAATTTTGGTTAGCAAATAATGTATATATATTCACAGTAATTTTTTTTTACATTATATTTGTATTGACTAAAATACCCTAGACTGGAATACCCTTTATTTCATAATACTCCCCCTTCAAGTTGGAGCATTGATGTTCATCATGCCCAGCTTGTTAATATACTCAATTTGATTCCCATTAAGAGTTTTAGGAAACAAGTTTGCTAGTTGTTCTGCTGTTCTAACTGGTTTGATAGAAATGAGTCCTTATTGTTGTTTCTCATGAGCAAAGTGACAGTTGATCTCTATATGTTTTGTTCACTCATGAAAGACAGGGTTATTAGCAATAAGTTTAGCTGCTTGATTGTCATACCATAATTGCATGGTGTTTGAACTGCCGACACCAATTTCTTCAAGAAGATACAACCAATTAAGCTCGCTAGTGACTTGTGCCATGGCCCTATACTCAGATTCTGTACTAGACTGAGCCACAACACTTTGTTTCTTGCTCTTCCCAGACACCAAATTTCCTCCAACAAAGATGCAATAACCAGTTGTGGATCTCCTATTATCCGAAGACCCTTTCTAATCTGCATTTGAAAATCCCTCCACTTTACAATGACCATGGTTCTTATGTAAAATCCCATGTCCATGATCTCCTTTGAGATAGTTCAAGGTGTGAGTGATAGCATCCCAATAAGCGGTTCTAGGGGATGATGTGAACTGGCTAACTACACTCACTGGAAAGGCAATGTCAGGATGAGTCACAGTGAGGTAAGTCAACTTCCTAATTGTCCTATATTTTTTTTTGGATTATCCAAGAAATCGCCGTCTGTTGGTCCTAATTTCACATTGGGTACCATTGGGGCTTCACGTGGTTTTGCTTCACTTAGACCTGTCTCTACTAACAAGTCTAGAATGTGTTTTCTCTATGAGATAAAGATCCCTTTCCTACTCGTTGAAACCTCAACTCCCATAAAGTATTTTAATACACCCAAATCCTTAATATGAAACTGAGTATAAAGGAAGTCTTTAAGATCTTTGATGCTAGTTCAATCACTACCAGTGATAATGATATCAGTAACATATACTACCAAAAAAATACAACCAAACTGTGACTGTCTGAAAAATATTGAACTTAGTTACTTTTGCACTTCTGTGTAACCCAAACTTAGTTACTACTGCACTAACTCTTCCAAACCAAGCACGAGGAGATTGCTTCAACCCATACGAAGATTTTTGTAGCTTACATACCTTTCTTGACTCTCCTTGAGCGACAAAATCAAGAGGTTGCTCCACATAAACTTTCTCCTCATGGTCACCAGGGAGGAAAACATTCTTTACATCAAGTTGACGAAGTGGTCAACCATATGATGCAGCAAGGGAACTTAGCAACTGAGTAGAGGTTAGTTTTGCCATTGGAGAGGACGTCGCTGAATAATCAAGGCCATAGGTCTGTCTGTGCATATTCCTTAGCAACCAAACGAGCTTTCAATCTAGCAATAGTCCTATCTGGATATATTTTTATGGGACACCCTCTTGCAACCAATCACTTATTTCTCTGAAGGTAATGAAACAAGGTTCCAAGTATGGCTCTAGACAAGAGCTCCTATCTCATCTTCTGCAGCAGCTCGCCACCCAAGGTGTGATAATGCTTCTGAAAATGTTTCAGGTACTGCTATAGAGTCTAGAGGGGGCAACAGAAGATGGAGAAGAGGGTGATAGGGCATGATAAGATGCAAAGAAAGAACAAGATATTTACATGATCATTTAGCTTTTAGAAAGCAATGGAGAGATCAAGGCAAGCATCATGAGGTAGAGGATCTGGAGACGAAGAAGCAAGTGGAGGTGGAGAGTCAGTATTAACAGTGGGTGTCACAGTCCTTTGCTACTCATAGCAAGAATAGACCTATATAATAGGTGGTCGAGTTAACTCGGATGAAGCCATGTAAACAAGAAATTGTTCAGCAATATCAAATGAATTGGGTTTGGAAACATATGAAAATGGAGGAGACTCAATGAAAGTAACATCAGCAGATTCCAAATATCAACCTAGAGTAGGAGTAAAACAACGATACCCCTTTTGATAACATGAATAACCTAACAATATGCACTTAAGAAACTTAGGATCAAGTTTAGATATCTGAGATCAAACATCTTAGACAAAACAAGTGCAACCAAATAAAAGTGGTGATAATGGAAATGAAGTATGAGAAGAGAATGAGGTGGAATAAGGACTGATCATCTAACTCAGAAGAAGAATGCGATTTATTAAATAACAAGTTGTAGAAACAGCATCAGACCGGAATATTTTCTAGCTATTTCTAATAAATGCTGAATTTGCCATTCAACCTCCCCATTTTGCTGATATGTCACAATACATGAGGATTGATGAATAATGCTCTGTCAAAGAAAAGGAGAAAAATTGGAAGAAAAAAATTCCTTTGCAGTATCACTTCTCAAAATTTGAATCAAACAGTTAAATTATGTTTTCACTTCAGCATAAAAAACCAGAAAATATGGAAAACAATTCAGCACGATTGTTCATAAAACATAACCATGTAACACAAGAGTAATCATTAACAAATGGAATAAAATGACAAAAACCAGCTTTACAAGGACCCCAAACATCAGAATGTATCAACTCAAAAAGGGAGGCAGCCTGTTTGTTCATCCTAGCAAAATAAGGTACCTTATATGATGTTTTCTAACTGACATGACTCACACTCTAAGGTGGACACAGAACTCAAAGTGGGACAAAGTTTCTTCAAAGTAGGAAGAGACGGATGGCCAAATCGACAATGAAGCTAAAGAAGGAAGAATCATCTATATTGGCACAAGCAATTGACAGTGGCAATCAGAAGATGTGTCGAGTGCATATAAGCCACCACAATTTGCTTCGTCCCAATATCTTGAAATACACAATGGGTGGGAAAGAAATAAATACCACAATAAATATGATTAGTAATTTTATTAATGGATAGCAAAATAAAAGCAAACTGAGGCAAGCATAAGACTGAAGATAGGGAAATAGAGCCTGTTGGATGAGCTGTAAGACTCCCAATTATTGGGGAGGTTGAACCATCTGCTAAGGTAATACCAGGTAAAGACAAAGAAGAGGGAAAAACTGAAAGAATACCTGTGGTCCCAGTCATATGATTAGTAGTGGTTGAATCAATGACCTAGTTGCGAGAACTAGTAGAGACAAGCTGTAGGATTACCTGTCTGGACCAAGGCAACAGTAGAGAATGTAACATGCTGTTGAGAAGCATTGAGCCTAGTGGGCATATTCATCAGTATAGATAGTCACATGAGGCTTAGGTAATAGACCAATAGGAGTAGGCAAGAGACCATCATGGGTTACTGCATGAACAAATCTTTGACTGTGATACTGTGGCGGTTTTCCATGCAACTTCCAACAATTATTTTTGAGATGTCCTAGCTCACCACAGTAAAAACAACTTGTAAGAGCATTACCCTCCACCCACCTCCTCTACGACCTTTATTTCCACCTTTACTTCCTTGTGTATTATTAGATCGAGGACTAGAACTTACCAAGACAACAGATTCACTTGATATTCTTTTACAGATTCTTTAGAAGCTCAAAGAAGAGTGACATAAGGATCACTTAAAGACGTAGGCTCGAAAGTAGCCAAAACCTGTGTATGGGCAATGTCATACTCCGTGTTCAATCCTGCAAGGAAATGCATGACAGCCATTTGTTCTCATTGTGACTCCGTTTGTTTAGCATCATTTGTGATAGGAGCAAAGCTTTTATCTCCTCAAACACGTTTAAAATCAGTAAAGTATTTGTTGATTCAGGAAGATTATTTATATTTATGATAAGGCATTAATTATAAATTAGTAGCAGAATTTGTGATCTAACTCTTAATTTTGAGATAATTAGGGAGATTTGGTTTGGTTGGTTCAGAGTAGAGTTAATCAATAGAAGACCTTTTTTATTCACCTCTTCTAATGGGCTTGATTGCAATCTATGTGTCTTCTAAGATCTTGGGCTTACACCTCATCTTGTACATATATAAGATCTTGCCACATGGCACTAAATCAATCGCTCATATTATATCACGACCCACAGTAAATACTTTTTCTCTTTCATGCAAAGGGCTCTCTTGGCTCATTTCTTGACGAACTTTCTTTCTCTAGATTTTCTCACATTAAACTTTCCCATCAAAAAGTACCACTTATTATTATCATCCTAACCTCCATCTACCTCAACCCTCTCTTATACCTTCCCATACATTACACCTTCCACCACCTTTAGCTCATCATATTCCCTGCCCCTCTCTGCCATCATCTCATCCCCCTCTCTGGCATCATTTGCATACATCATCACCTCATTCTCCCTTTCTCTTAATAATACTAAAATGACTGTATACATTACTCATTCCTGCTGTTGAGCACAATAAAGTGACTGCAAGACCTCATATGTATGGAACAAATTTTTCTTGCTAATTTACAAAAACTCCAAGTAATCCCACTATCTTTCACTGTTTCGCAATGAAAGTTACATCTTGTATTGAATCCTCCAATGTACTCTGAATCTGATTGAACAGTTTATCATCATCTTTCATCCACTTCTTGCGTGCTTCCTTATCAGATAATGGAGCTGGGTCATCAATCAAATGATGCTCAATATCAATCCAACCAGATGCTTCCTAATAATTCTTTTCCATTGGGCATAATTTCTTTGATCTAATTTTCTGCCTTTGATCTTGGTAGAGGAGATAATTTGTCACCTTCTTTTCAGAAATTTGCTCAGCCATGCAGTCACTAAACTCAGGATTTGATCACCCCAAAAAAAAAAAAAAAAATTGCAGCTGCCAATGTAACAGTTGGGCAACTACTCCTTTAATAAATCCCGAAGAACCTGTGATGACTCCTTGGATTACATATCACAAATCCTGGGATCCAATTATCCATGGATCACGTCTTCAACAGTTCATGCAACCACACTTTGGTCACATTAAGAGAGAAGAAAGGAAAAAAGTTGAGGTGCCTTGTTTTACTTGACCATGACGAGATGCGAACTGATTCGAGAAATAAATGAAAAAGAGAGATAGAAAAGATGAAGATAGATTGGTTTTGGCTGCTCTCTCTCCCTGTTTTATGGCTCTGTCACCATGTTATTAGAGAGAGAGAACCACAATGGGAGAAAGAGGTTAGAAGCCGTAACCTTAATTTTGGTTAGGCAAATAATATATTATGTATTTACAGTGAAGTTTTTTTATATTATATTTATATTGACTAAAATACCCTATACTGGAATACCCTTTATTTCATAACAGCTTTGTAAGTCAAATCCTTGTAGGATTAAGACTACTTTGGAAGTCTTTTAGCTTGAAGGTTTAGGATTAGTTACCTAAAATTATGATGCTTCATGTTCAGTTTTCAGTCAATAAAGGTTCCAATAACTGTGATACTCTTATTTGAGTTGTGTGATGCAACTTCTTTGGGAATCTTTGATGCAACTCCTAAGGATTTCTACGTGTGACTCTTAGAACCTTTTATGTTTTCTTTATTTTCTTTTGCAAACAACCCTTTTAATCTGTTTCTTCGATTATTTGCTGCTTGCTAGTCCCATAGTTTCAAGTTCTAGCTGATTACCTAAATCCGTGCATACCCAATTCGGCCTTCAACTAAGCCTAAATGTAGTCTACTCAATCAATACTTAAATCTGTCCTACGTTGATTAGCTTTCTCATATCTCTTTCATCTATCTTGTTCCTTATGGGCTTTTGTTTTGTTTTGTGTAAAATTTATGAATGTTTAAGAAATTTGTATACATATGGCAGACTTTGAAAGATGCAGGACAGGTTGCAATGTTGGTTATTTATGCTAGCTTTAGGGTAATAATCTAAACATAGAAAGGATGGGAATTTGGGTGAACAATTAAGGATTGCATGGAAAAGATTAATGAAGCTAAATCAATCATGAAAAAGTTTGTTTTAGGGCCATTTGTAGTGAATAAAGGTCTGTGAACTATAACACGTGAATACTAAAATAAAATAAAAGAGACATATAAGGTTCCAAACGCATCGCACCAATTGTTGAATTGCATCACACAAATCAAATAAAAGCATAATTTTTATTACTCTTTTTCTTGACTGAAAATCTGAATTCTAGGCATTGCAATCACAGGTATAGACTCTAATCTAAACTTAAACATTTAAACTAAAGGACTTTTAAGAACTAGTCCTAATTCTCTAAGGATTTGGATTCCTAAACAAACCTAAAAAGGAATTAATGTTTTCCTAGACTAGCAAGTACTCTAACAAGACTCTAAATAAATTTAAAGATTCCAGATCAAATCTGGGCAGATTTTCTGGCAAAGCTGAAAATTATGAAATTGCCCTTGAAGTTGAAGTACTGACCAACAGCTTAATTATTTAAATAAACACACAAATCAGAGTATAACAGGAGTAGAAGACATTCCTTAACATTCCAAATAAATCCTTCATAAAGTCTAGACCTTAATTGTAGGTTTTTTGAGTTCTTCGTCCACTTCATTGCATCTGTTGATGAATTTATTTTATTTTCTATGCTTGATGGGCCTTTAGTATTACCTCCAAACAATAGGGATCCTCTTCCTATAGTATACTTTGTCAAAAACTGAACTCCTGCTCCTTGGACCTAAATGTGAATGGCTATGAGCTGTGGTAATAATTCTTTTTTCAGTTTGTGGTACAAAATTATTTTTGGAAAGTCACCGGGTGAGCAGTTATGCCTGGTAGGTATATAAGTTCAAGGGATGCAGATTGACTTATATTTCATTACTATTTTCACATAATTTTTTAAGTGCATGCTGCATTTAGAAAGTGATGGTGTTACCTCATGGTTGCTTTTGGATCTATCAGTCTTTGTAAGTTATAGCAGATTCTTGATCATATTAACTGCATGATTAGTTCTATTATTATGTAAACGCAACTTTTTTTTTCTTTAAATTGCTAGCTTGGGAAGTAATATTGGCCAAAATGAATGTTCATGCTAATATATATTTCCAATCAAGTTTTGCTGCTCAAGGGAGTGCTGAGTGTATTTTCTATAGGCAGGCTTGGACTTCTAGTGTTTCGCCAAGCGTTAGTAACTAATCTGCAAGATGCTCTTGTTATCTGGGTCTTTGCTTCTGTACTGCAGCATGGAAAATGGGTGGAAGGTGTTAAATTTGCAAGAGAAAATGCTAAACTTCTTAAATTTGCACCTGAGATCTCAGGGTTCTCTGAATTTAAATCAGATGAAGAACTTGCCAAAGAAGTTAGTCATTTGCAGCTATGGTTCAAGATTCTGTCGGTGCTTTTGTCGACTCTGATATTCTTGTCCACTCCATGTCCAAGTACCCATATTATGAGTGCTCTGGTTTGGTTAGCGCATACAATAACATGAATATCACATCTGATGTGCATGCTTTTGTTCTTTTACAGCAGTGTGTTTCATCAGGGTTTTTACTTTTTTCACAAGCAGATGCTTGAAATTATAAAATTAATTTCTGCATATAGCGTTGCCCATTTTCTATGTTCATATTTGCAATGATTTATGATAACATACATTACTGGATTGTAGACTGACCTTCCACTTATGTTTGTTAGAGCTGACCTGTCATCAATTGCATGTATATTCATTGACCACTATTGTCATTTTAGATACTTTGTTTTATGTTATGACATACATCCAACTACAGCTTTTCTTGCAAAGGAGTATCTTCTTTGTGTCTACTAGAATGTAGCCTAACTGGTAATGAACTGATACCTGAAAATGGAAGGACAAAATGTACAAAGAAAAAGAGGAAGATATGACAGATATATTATGTTTATGTGAGAAATATTGTGTGATAGTGCACTCATTTGGATGGCCAGGATATGGCTGTTGAAATATTTGGAAATGGACTTCTTAGTTTAAACTGAATGTCTACTCATATGTAATGTAATATTTTGTCTATTTGAGTAAAATCTTGTGCATGATGCTCCAGGTATTTGTGTCAAATAAAACTGCAAATGAAGATGTTCAAGTTTTTGATGTGCTAGTGAATGATGTTGGATCTCTCAGAACTCAAAGACCAAATTTCATGATTGATTATGTCTCACTAGGGAAGGGGCATCTACGTGAGACTAGATGTGTCCTCGGCAAAGTTATTTTGGAAACTTTGAGCTGTGGACTGACTAAAGGAGGAATGGAGGTTGTCAAGAAGGGGTCAGAGGTCATTGAGGAGAAAAATGATCCAAAGCTTTCTGATGTGGTGAAGCATCCAATCAAGGTGTTGAAGCATAAGAAACGAATCTTATTGCCATATGATCCTGAACAAAAGCAAATGATGGTTAAGAAACAGAAAGTGGTAAAGTTAAAATGCTTATCTCAGCAGGAGGTAGCTATTAAGAAGGAAGAGGTGGGTTTGAAACATGACGCCCAGGAGATGTCTCAGATGCACCGAAATGTAGTTGAGACAAGTCATTTATCTGAAGGAGAATTAGCTATGACACAGGGATATGCTAGAGAACCAAAAGCATCATTTGCCATGCCGGGAAGTGAGTGGTAAAAACCATGGAACAATTCAGAATGAGAAGTTGCAGGATATAGCTAGAAAACATGTGAAGGTGGTAGAGATGGTGAAGCATCATCCATTACATGATAAAGAAACAAAACAGAAATGTGTCTGGTAATACACGAAAATGAAGTGGGAAGAGGAAAAATTGCAGTGTTTTATCACAATAGATGGTCAAGGAGAAGAGTGAAAAATTCAGAAAGGAAAAGAAAAGTGGCCGGCTTTTGCTTGAAATTTTCGGGTGATGAAATTTTGTTTATTGACACATGCAAAACATAGGGGGTGTGGTGTTGCGGTCTTTTCTTTTATTTTGGGTAAAGCATAACATCAGGGAACATGATATAATTGCCATGAAGATCTGAAGTGAAGGATAAATTCTTCTCTCTCCCTCTCATGCTGAATCTGTGCGTTGCATGCATTCCTGGTGAATTTAGCCTAAATGACAGAATCTTTCATGACAGCAGGTGTTCAATCAGACCAAAAGGCTGATGGCAACTTTCTCTTCAATTGCCTTTCAATTTAAATAGATTTTTCATTAGTAGCTTCAAAGGTCGTAATGACATGATTAGGTTGTATAATATTGCTTCATTTTCTCTTTGTAGTCAGGCTATGTTATGAGTAGTGCTAGAGCACGAAATGTCTTGAGTATGCAATTCAACTTTGAATTAGCAGATATCAGCTGGGGTGGAACAGGATGTTTTCTGTGGACTTGGTTAGAAAGTGTCAGATAGATAATCGATGTTTGCTTTTCTTGATTTATTTGTTTATTCATTAGATAATTATTCGTAAGCTATTCACTAAATGAGCTTTGTTTGATCTCGATCGACTTTATCATATTGGACGTGGGATACTCCTGTGTTGTCAAGTTCGCTTTTCGCATCTGATGGTTGATTGGCTCAACTGTTGGACTGGATGTATTTCTTCATGACCATTTTGTGATATCATTTGCAGTTAAAACTTCTTTTTCTTTTAAATTTAGTTCGTCTCTCAAATTAACTAACTAGAGCATTTTCAGCGGTGCTTTGTTTATTAATTGAATTTTTTTTTTTAAAAGAAATTCTGTAAGATGATATCATTGACAAAGGAGACAGCTTCTTGATGGGTCACTAGCATTGTTTTGGAAACCAATGTTTTTAAATCGGATTTGAGGTTGAATTGGTTAGTTAGTTGATTTTTAGTTTAATCGGTTTGATTCAATAAAGTGTTTTTAAAATTATTTGAAATTTTTTTATAAATAATACTTAAAAATAATAAAAATTAGAAAAAATTATACAATATGATAAAGTAATGAAAATTATTATTTTAAATTTAAATTTTGAGTAAAATAATATAATATTTTAAAATTTTTCACAAAATGACAGTTTCATATTGAATCGGTTTGATTTGATTTTTAGTTTTGGGCGATTTTTTGGTTTTGATTGGTTTTTTTTTTTCTTTCTATTTGGACCATTTTCTAGGTGTCTTATTTGTTAGATTGAACCAAATTGAACCATTGGCTGATTCTTGATTTGTGGGTCCAATTTGTCGGTTTGGTTCTGAAAACCACATTGAAAACCAAATCGGATTAGTCAATGAGATCAATAAAACTAAAAAACTAGATCAACAACCGGTTCGATTAGTTTTGGATTGGTTTTCAAGGTAATTTTTTATATTCTTAATTATTATAAATATATTTTTGATTTAAAATTATTTTAATAATATTTTTAAATTTTATTTGTTATTAAATCAATTGAACCAGACTTATCAGATTGATTAGATCGGCCAAACCAAGAATCAATCAAATCAATTGATTCACTAACTGATCAGTTTTAGAAACATTGGTCAATAGTCAATAATCTGGAACAAATTCATTTGCTGAGCAGTCTGCTCTAAAGATAGATCTTAGCAGGTTACTATTGTAAGGATTTAGCTCCTTTATTTTTTTTTTTGGAAAATAATTTCTGGCAATTATTATTATTATTATTATTACAGTGCTAGCAACGCAACATTGATGGGTGCTGCGCGATGCATGGCACGATTATGAATTCTCTTTTGTTGACGATGATTCTAGTGCCAATGGTCCCCTTGTGAAGTAACTTTGTGCTTAATTTTAAAAGCTTCTTTAACTTATGGAGTCAGTAGGTACCTTTCCACATTTGATTCGATACTCGAAAAATTACCATCCCACTCCACTCCTTTAGGCCGCTGGGAATGCTTGTGTCGGTTGCTGGCAATTCTAATTCAACAAAATTAAGGATTTTAAAATATTAGGCTTGGGATTTTGGAGCCTTAAGGTGGATGTATTTGGTTTAACAGTTGTTGATTATTAGTAATTAGTTTTTGATTGTTGATAATTGATTAAATATTAATTATTTAGCAAAAATTTATATTAATTAGTTACCATATCAAATGATAATTAAGATATAATCATTTTTAAATTTTTTATTGTACTATAGAAATTATAAATAATAAGTAATATTAATTAAAATTTAATTAAATTTATATACATTGTAATATCTATAATTATTTTTAAACACTTATAAATATTTCACTATCATTTATTAAATTTTATAAATTTAAAAAATTCAATTACATAAAGTTAATTTGAAAAAAGATAATTTTATTACTAAAAGTCTAATAAAAATAATTAGATAAAATACATAATTTAATTTTTTAAATTACATTTTCTGTTAAAAATATCATTAAATTTATCAAGAAAAAATAAAAGTTTAGTCAAATAGGTACAAAAAAGATATAATGTAAACAAATTCTAATGATAATTTTGGCAATTAATTTAAGATTACAATAATTGTTAATGAAAATGTTTATTTGAATTTTTATGAAGTGGAGCTATTAAAGCGCCAAATAGTTACTAACTTCTTTCTGCTTGTTATTATCAAAAGTATTTTTTTAAAAAAAAAGTAAAAAATACATTAAAAAAGTTAAAAAAAAACACTCTCAATCAAAATCTAAATTTAAAAGATGGACCTAAAAATATCAAAATTTTGCAAATCCCCATATAAGGATTCCCGTAAAATTTGAAGGTTAGATCAAATTTCAAGCCAAAAATTTCGCCTAACCCTTAGTTAATATAATAGTTTTTTAATTAATGCGAATGATTTAGCTTTTTCGATTTTCATTTTGAAACTAATCATATTCTTGTGCTTTAATCTTATATATATATATATATATAGACACACACTCTTTTGAATCTTTTATGAAATCATTCTAATTGTTTATTTTTTAAGTTTTTAATTTAATTTTAACTTGTATGTTTTGAAATTAATCTTTTTAAATATAAGTTTAAACATGTCTTTTCAGTAATATGTGTAATTTGAATCATGAATTTATCTATTTCTTTTATTCACATAAAATTGCAAATACTAATTTCATAAAATTAAAAATTATTTAAAAATTAAATAAATATTTATAAAATCTTTTTAATATGAGTAATTTTAAACAATTTTACCTCATATATAAAACACGTTTTCTACATCATTCATTAAAATTAGAATTTATTATATATATAAATTAAAGTTAATTATTCAACTTTAAATATTTTGTATTATTTAATATTAGAGATTAAATGTGTCATAATTTATTTATAATAAATATAAAAATAAAAAATTTTAATTATTTTAATTTAGATTAGTACGAAATTCTAAAATTTTAAAAAATAAAAAAAAGGGGACCAAAGGATTTTTAAACAAATAAAGTTTGACATAATGTGTTAATCAAAGAAAGTGGGCTTTTTCTTTATACTAATTAATATTATAGTATCGTTTTTGAGATTTATAAATTATCTATGTAATTTATTAATTAATTATGGTAAACTTTATCATTATTTTAGATAATTTTATCAAAATAAAATTGTTAAGGTCATAAATAATTATACATACTGATAAAATATTATAATTATCACATCATAATATAATATCATATGTTAAGCACTTAATGTATCTAGAAAAAACTAAACTTCTCCTTTTAAAATTTTGCATTTAGGATTCAAACTCCAAAAATTTATTGGTTAAATCACTAAATCCAGCTCAAAATGTTTAAGCATATAAATGTTTATCAACAATAATGTTAAGTATGATTGCAATCTCATACACTCTCTGTCCCAATTTATAGATCGTATTTTTCTTTTTAGAAGTCTTAAAAAATAGACTATTTTTTATATTTAGATATTGGTATAGTCATAAATTGTTAAATTTATCCCTTTATTAATTACTAAATATATCAACACTAATAATTAAACTTTCTTAATTACTTTGTATTGCAATTTTTTATCTTTTTTTTGTGATTTTAATATTCTGTGATTAATAAGATTTTATCAAAAATGAAAAATAATTTTATATACTACCAACTTTAAATAAATGAAAATATTTTTTTTACTAAATTTTATAAAATTTAGTATACTAACATAAATAATATGAAAGAATGTTTTAATACAAAAGTGAATATTAATTAATAAAATTTAATTTTTGTGTAAAAAATTGAACTATAATATTGGAAGAAGCGAGTGTCTCTTTATGTTTCATCCAAAGGACATGGAAAACGTTTTCTAATAATATATGACATGACAAGTGAACATGGGATGGCTCTAAAATACATGAAATAATAACGACAATCATCACAACTAGAAAAGCCCACTTAAAACTTCAACAGATGCTGACACGGCAAGACCCCATTGGTCAAGTGATCCTCCACGTAGGATCCAAGTCAGCCTGCCCTACAAAAAGCCCAAGTGGGGAAGAGCGCAGAGGAGCGCAATAAAAAAGAAAGAGTAAACCAAAAGCAAAGCCCAAACAACCCAATTTGAAATCAGATGCGGCGAGCCACATGCCAACTAAGTGAGTTTACCGTTATTAGGACAAACATGGAAAGTCATCGCTAATCCCATGATCTGACGGTCACATTTCACTAGCCGTTGGATTTGAAAAAGAAGGAAAAAAAAAAAGGTAGTAGAAGGGTCTTATCCTGTGTAGCCATATTTCTTTCGCTCATTCTTTAATTTCTCTATCTGGGTTTTGTATATTCAGTTGTCTTAACCCTCTTTTAAATGCACTCTTTACTTAAAAGTTTAGATCTTTAAGGGTGTTGGGTTCTTATTCTTGAAGTGGGTGTTCAATTGTTCCTTCAGATTTTTATCTTTTAGTTCAAGACAATGAATGTATCTGATGAGAACAATCCTAACACTGTCAAGCCCACAAGTTTTCAAGGTAGAAAGAAGTGAACTTCATCAAGTTTGAGTGAAGATTCAAAAATCTATAATGGTTTTAAAGCTCAGGATCTAACATGGGTTCTTGTGTTTTTTTGAATTATAGGAGGGTTAGAGATGGGCAGCAGAAAGTTCGGGCAGGAGATTAGGCACAATAGAAGAGCACTAAATGTGTTAAATCAGAACTTTTTAGGAGCACAAGAAGCATATCCTTGTGTTGTTAACAAGAGAGTGTTGACACAGTAATTTTCGTGATATTAAGTTTTTTTCTTTTAAAAAAAAAAAAAATCTCTTCATCTATGTTTTTTCTTGGAAAATAATTATTTTTGGTTATTTTTGTATAATCAGAAATCATGGAGTCACTGAAACAAACCCAATGAATCCTGCTCCTCGACCAATTACAAGGTTAGAGCCATAATCTCTTGTGTTTTCCACTTTGCCATCCTTTTAGTTCGGTTGATGAGAAAAAAAGGTGTAAAGAAAGAAACAAAATCAAAAGAAAAAGATTCAAATTTGAATCTTTAGATCTCGTCCTGAGGTAGAGAACGAAGACAATGCCAGCAACTTTACTAATTAATGATCGAGTTAGAGACAAGATTTTTTTTCCCCTTCTTTTCTAGCAATTGGAATAGAATAGAGCAGATCAGTTTATAACTTTACTTTTCTTCATTTTAGCAACTTAACAATGAACGGTTCTACAAATAATTTTCTTAATCAAAAGTTTGTCTCTACAATTTTCATAGTTTGGTTTGCATTTGCCATTTTAGGAAGTTTGCTGCACAATTGTCAAGTACACATCAGCATTTTCCCCAGGTATCAGAAAGAAAAGATGGATCTGTATCACAGTTTTCTTATTTAGTATTATTCTATGAAAGGCATTGTTAATTTCTTGGAACATAACATTAGCAGCAGGAGACTAAGAAGCAGAAACCATCAATTCCAGACACAAGTGGTTTTGGAGATTCAATTTTCATAGATGTTGAAGAAAATAAGGAACCTGCAGACCATCCAGTACCAATGTTTTTAGAACAAACAGAAGTAATCCTTGGTGAAATGGATCAGATGGTATTCTCTCTTTCTTATTATGAAACTTTTTCTTACTTTAATTAAGATCCATAACTGACTGTCTGAAATCTCTCAGGAGGAGGTTGAAATGGAGGATATAATTGAAGAGCCAATCGTAGATATTGATCGCTGTGATGCCAAGAATCCACTTGCGGTAGTTGATTATGTTGAAGATATGTATGCCTACTACAGAAAAATGGAGGTAAACTGAACTCTATTCTATGAAAATATGTTAACAAATATTTGTCTAAATTTTTCTTTCAAAGATCAGTTTAATGCGATACTTTGGTGACCTCAAATGAAGATGGCTTGATCCTGAGTTGGCAATTGTCATTTTGGACTTACGTTTCAGAATTCAAGTTGGCAAACTTCCTAAGACATTGATATATGATATGCTTGAGAATTAAATTCCTACTATGACTGCAAATGCAACAGATACTGAGGAACTTTCAGTTTCCAACTAAGCTTGGTAACTAAACATAGCTTTAATCTGTGCAGAGTTTTAGCAGTGTTTCCCCGGACTACATGGCACAACAGTTTGACATTAATGAGAAGATGAGAGCTATATTGGTTGACTGGCTTATTGAGGTAAACGAAACATCCCCACAAAAAAACATAACAAAAATGTTGATTGAGTATTCTAAATCAAGTCTAATTATGAATGATTGTACGTTTCTGAATCAACAGGTGCATGACAAGTTTGAACTCATGAAAGAGACATTATTTCTTACAATTAATCTCATCGATAGATTTCTATCTCAGCAAGCAGTGGTAAGAAAGAAGCTTCAGCTGGTTGGATTAGTTGCTATGCTATTAGCATGCAAATATGAAGAGGTTTCTGTTCCAGTAGTGGGAGATCTAATTCTTATATCAGATAAGGCCTACACAAGAAAAGAAGTTCTTGAAATGGTAACGTTCTTTACCTGTGTAAATGCTGAACTGTATATCTTATCAAAACACTAAAATCATTAAGGCTAAATAAAATAAGTAAACTATACTTCCTCTGCAACATGCAGGAAAATTTGATGCTTAACAAATTACAGTTTATCATGTCATGTCCAACACCATATGTTTTCATGCAAAGGTTCCTCAAGGCTGCTCAAAGTGATAAGAAGGTGAAAGCCAATGCCCTTGTTTTTTAGTAGTCCATGAAACAATTTATTCATTTATTGGCCTTGGTACTGAGATTATGTAATTTAATCTATGGGACTTCAAACAGCTTGAGATGCTGTCCTTTTTCTTGATTGAGCTTTCTCTTGTGGAGTATGAGATGCTGAAGTTCCCACCATCTCTATTAGCAGCAGCAGCAGTCTATACTGCTCAGTGCGCTATCTATGGCTTCAAGCAGTGGAGTAGGACTTGTGAATGGCACAGTAACTATTCAGAAGATCAACTATTGTGAGTTTCTGTCCAGTAAATGTTTTATTTACACAGAAAGGTTGTCGCATACGCAAGCACTGATGAACTCGTGTTTCTTGCTTAATCACAGAGAATGTTCAAGACTAATGGTTGGTTTCCACCAGAAGGCAGGGACAGGGAAACTCACAGGAGTACACAGGAAATACAATACATCTAAGTTTGGTTATACTTCAAAATCTGAACCAGCACATTTTCTACTAGAGACTCATAAATAGCAGGGGAATGTGTACAGCTACTACTGACTTTTACTTAATTGGGTTTGGTTGGTGGGATGAGGGGTACGACAATAATCAGCAACTTCGGTTGGAATTGATAAATATTTTAAATTTTTAAGAAATGCTACCTTGGTTTGTCCAATACCCTTACAGTCATGGTTGATTTAATGTTCTACCATTTGAAAATATTTCCTCATTGTCACTTTTCTGTTGCATTGAATATAATAATTTTATAAATCTATGTATTTTGATTCAATGCGTTGTTCGTTCAATGGGCTAGCGTAGAGTCCATTTGCTATACAAGAGGTCAAAAATTCAAACTCTGGCGTCATCATCCCATTTAATACATATCAATTACATTTTTTTTTTTCTCTTTAAAAGTTTGGTTTAATTAGAGAAATTTTAATATGCATTCAGTTTATTATGTTAAATTAAAAATTTGACTATTCGTAATTTGTTATGAGTGTTTTTTTTTAAAAAAATTAGATGATATTTCATAATTTTTTTTATATTGATTTGTATTTAAAATATATTATATAAAATTTTTAGTTATAAATTCACCATGAACTCAGTTCGCAACTTTTTTTTTTTTTTTATCTAAATGGATAAGGCGATCCATGGTATTGGATATATTTTCTACAGTGCTCTATCAAGTGGATATACTTAAAACGTGTACTTGATTTTAATATATACACAATTCATAATGTTAAATTATAAACTCACTATTTATAATTTATCATGAATGCGATTTTCTTAATCCATATTTAAAATATATACTTAAAATGTTCGTCATAAACTCAGTTCACAAAAAAAAATTTTCCTGAATGGAGAAGGTCATGGTGTTGGATATATTTCCCATATTGCTCTATCAAGTTGAAAATACTGTTCCCAGTAAAGAGTTTCTATGAAATTTGGAAGAAGGAAATTTTTTTTTTGTTTCCAAATGATTGATAAAATTTTATTTTTACAAGAATTAAAAAAATTAGTTAGTTATAGTTATTTTATATAATTTAATCACTTTCATACTAAAATATCACTATTCATGTTTTCATTTTATCAATATTAATAAAATATAATTATTATTAAAATTATAAAATTGATGATAATATCTAATTATTAATAGGATATGATTATTGAAATTTTAAAAAATTTTATTAACAAGTATTTTTTTTTGCATTGAAAAAATAAATTTAAAGTAAAAAATATATGTAACAATTTATTGATAAATATATGTAATAATTTATTAATAATGTGAGAATAAATATTAATTAATAAAAATATATGAAGTAATTATTTAATTTATTATTAATTATTTTAAAATATTTAAAATAAAAGTTTTATCAATAATTTTGAGATTTGAGTATTTCGCTCTATGAATGGCAGAGTCAAAATCCACAAGGAAAGTTGTTGGCAACTTCCATTTTAATCCTTAATGCCCACTTAAAAACCAACCCCGCCGCCAGTCGGTATTAGGAGTGGAAGTAAAGAAAGTGCATTGTTGTCAGCAAAACGACACCGTTTTTGTTCTCCATCGGCTCACCAACCCCCCTTGTATCCACTTGTGCTAATATAATATTCAATTGTTTTTTACTATAAAAATATCCAGCGTGCCCTTTATTTTAAGATTCATATCCATTTTCCCCCTCACTCACAAATACGACACACAGCGTTTCCCTCCGTTTTTCTCCCATTTCCAGATCTCAACAACCAAAATGGCATCAAAACTCATCTCATCATCACACTCTCTCCTCCTCCAAAATCCTAACCACCGTCACCACCACGAAAAACCCATTTACACTACCTTCCCTAATTTCTCCGCCCAAACCCGGCCCGTTTCAATCAGATGCGCCACCACGTCCACCCCTCCACTCTCCTCGACCTCACCACCCCAAACCCAGGATCCCGATCGCGTCTTCAACTTTGCCGCTGGGCCCGCCACTCTCCCCGCCAACGTCATAAAAAAGGCCCAATCAGAGCTCTACAACTGGCGCGGATCTGGTATGAGTGTCATGGAAATGAGCCATAGAGGCAAAGAATTCCTCTCCATTATTCAAAAAGCCGAATCCGATCTCCGTTCCCTCTTAAACATACCTGAAAACTACTCTGTTCTGTTTCTCCAAGGCGGCGCCACCACCCAATTCGCCGGGATCCCGTTGAATCTGTGCAGCCCCGATGACACAGTCGATTACATCGTTACTGGGTCCTGGGGCGATAAGGCGTTTAAAGAGGCGCAGAAATTCTGTAAGCCGAAGGTGATTTGGTCTGGGAAATCTGAAAAGTATACAAGGATTCCATCTTTTGATGATTTGGAGCAAAACCCAGATGCTAAATATTTGCATATTTGTGCTAATGAGACTATTCACGGAGTGGAATTTAAGGAATACCCAGTTACTAAAAATGGGATCTTGGTAGCTGATATGTCTTCTAATTTCTGTTCCAAGCCCGTTGATGTGTCCAAATTTGGTTTAATTTATGCAGGTGCACAAAAGAATGTGGGGCCATCTGGTGTTACTATAGTGATCACAAGGAAAGATTTGATTGGTAATGCACAAGGGATTACACCTGTGATGTTGGATTATAAGATCCATGATGAGAATGGTTCACTTTATAACACTCCTCCTTGCTTTGCTATTTATATGTGTGGTTTGGTATTTGAGGATCTTTTGAATCAAGGTGGATTGAAGGAGGTGGAGAAGAGGAATAAGAAGAAGGCGGAGTTGTTGTATAATGCTATTGATCAGAGTGGCGGGTTTTATAGGTGTCCTGTAGAGAAGTCTGTGAGGTCTTTGATGAATGTGCCTTTTACACTTGAGAAATCTGAATTGGAAGCTGAGTTTATTAAGGAAGCTGCTAAGGAGAAGATGGTTCAGCTAAAAGGGCATAGGTCAGTTGGAGGTATGAGAGCTAGCATTTATAATGCTATGCCTTTGGCTGGTGTTGAAAAGTTGGTTGCTTTCATGAAGGATTTCCAGGCCACGCATGCTTGAATAATCTAGATTTTGATCCAAGGTGATAATATTGGTAAAGAGATGTAATGTAACATTTTGGATTTTTCTGTTATTTTCCGATTCTGGTTCAATTGGTATTGCAATTGGTAACGCAATTTTCTTCCTGATCATGATAACAGTACTTGTTATTTTAATAGATGTATTGAATACAAATTTTTGGCAATAATTCGTCTATTATACTTGCCTCTCATCTTATTCATTCGATATTATTTTTCTTCCTTTCTGGATTCTCTATGAACGAGGGTTTGGCTTTGTGCCATTACGTTGAATATCACCAACAACCCACAATTCTCCAGTCTATTCCCTGTTGAAAATGATGGATCCCACCCCCCTCTCTTCTCTTCCTGTTTAAGTTAAGAATATGGTGTTCGATTTGTACATTTTTGGATTTTCCGTTGTTTACATTATGAAATTAGATTTTATCAGTATGTGTCAAAAATATATTATTTTAATAGATATTATTTTAACTTATTTTCAATATATAAAAGCTACTAATTATGCATCATCAGCAACATCTGACATTTATCTTAAAAAGACCTAAATATAGAGAAAGGAAGAAAGAAGGGAAGAAGAGACTATTATAATTAACCACACATTCTGTTTTACGATTATCGTCTGCTCATTTTATCCTTCTAACTGAATTTGAGCTAACTAGAGGACGGTTCACAATTAACTAATTCTTCCCGCCAATTTCTAAAAGAATCAGAAAGTGCCTTTTATCAACCTCCAATGCTCTTGGAACTCTGAGTTCAAATATCGATTTCAGCTTTCAAATTAATAAGCTAACAGTAGATGAAGGAATACTGTACGATTAAAGATGAAATATCAAAAGGTTCCCACAACTACATATTAGATTCTAAATATGGACCCAAATCACTAATGTTTCAAACTAGGTAAAACAAATTAGAAAATTCAAGTGCAAACATGAACTAGAAATATAATGTAGAAATTTATGGCATATATGTTTTAGTTATGGGCAATATTTTTAAAATTGAACTAGTTAGTGAATCGATCAGCGAACCGGTTTTCAATTTAGTTGGTTTGACTGATCTAACTGATTTGGTTCACTTAGTTTAATACTGAATAAGATTTAAAAAGTATTATTAAAATAACTTTAAAAAATAAGAAAAAATATTGAATAAATATAAATATATTTATAATAATTAAAAATTGATCTAAATCAAATCAAACTAATCACTTACCCAATTTCTAATTTTATCGATTCAAGTAGCTGGTTCAATTAGATTTTTAAAACATTAATTATGGGCAGCGTTTTCTCCTGATAAAAATATAATTTGAGAACTCCATTCCTAGTGGAGTGGAGCTAAGTGTCGCATGATAAAATTCTTGTCTAACTTCCTTCAACTTATTGTGCATTTCTTTTTGCAAGTATATTCAATGTTTGTGCCCATGTAGCAACAGAAACAATATATTGCACTAGGCCAATTGCTACAAAAATTTTAGAGGGTAATTTTGTAATTCTGTGCAATCCAAATTTTAGTCCATGACATTGTATTTATTTTATGCAATTATTTGTCCTACTTGAGTTTTCAATTTCCGCGATCTGAGCCATCATTGATATGAGAATCGAGCCAAAATAATAGCGTTTTATAAAATTCAGTGGCACTTTTGTAATTTCATATGACAGTTTGTGCCAAGACAAACATCCCATCACGCCTTTTAAAATAGAGATTTTAATCCAACTTGGCCCAACCAGTTTATCATATGATTACTTTGCCAAGCAGCTTATTGTTACCTAGGCGATTTATTGATCCTATTAAATAAACTTTAACTTAAACTACAGTCATCCATAATGTTGACAGTTCCCTTTTAATCAAGTATTGTATCTTTTATCCTCAATATTAACATTCCATTTACCAGAACTTACCATGTACATACATGAATATATCATCCGCCTTTCTAATTTGATGGGCATGCATCAATATATAATTCATTTATTTTGATAACTATAAAACAAGTGATTAAATGTTCAGTTCATGATCATTAAAAAGCTATTCGATATTTCAATTTTGCTCAGCAAGATTTAAAAAAAAAAAAAAGCAACTTTCTCTAAAATTAAACAAATCATTTATACATTGAATAGCACATTCAAAATTAATTTTTATAGGCAAAGAAATTGTAGAGGACATGACATTGTAGGAAAACAAGATAATAAAAATAAAAAGCTTCTACAATAGGGGGGGGAAAAAAACTACCTCATTCACCATCATTTATTTATTTTTTTAAAATCATCTATCATTATATTATCCATCACATCTAATAACAGCAATTCACTCATAATTAAAAAATGCACGACATTTAAGTTTATATAATAGCTAAAGCAGAATAATCTCCTATTCACCATCTGTCATTATATGCCCATTGATGCTTACATATGAAAAATTTTTAGCTATATATGTGAAGTCAACTCCTACTATGCCGAAATTCTGGCTTCTTTTTCCAAGATTTTTCTGACAACAGTTAGTAGATTGTGTTAGAGAATTCTTACATTCAAATTCTCCCTTCTAGCCCCCTTAATTGTAGTTGAACTAAATAAAAATTGAGTTGTAACTAATTTTATTCACTAATGTAAACTTCTCATGCTTCAAAGAGTCTTTTTCCTGCTTATTTTATTCATTTGCTACCTATATAAATACTATGTAATAAAATAAAAATTAGTTACAACTGAATAAAAATTCAGCTAAATTTTTATGCTTTTTCTACTTACCATGGACATACATACATGAATATACTATCAGTCTTTCTAATCTGTTGAGCATGCGTCAACATATAGTTTATTTGTTTTTGTCTAACTATAAAACAAGTAATGAATGGTTCTGCTAATGATCATAACAAGAAAGCTAACCGATATTTCAATTTTCCTTGGCAAGATTACAAAAATTATAGTTTCTCTCTCTAAAAATTAGGCAGATCATTAATATATTAAATTATACATTAAAAATTAAATTTTAAAAGTAAAGAAATTGTAGATGACATGTCACTGTTGGAAAACAAGTAATAAAAATAAAAAGCCCCTTTTATATATATCCATCACATCTCATGACACCAATTCACTCATAATTAAAAAAATACATGACGTTTAACTTTTTACAATCGCAGAAGCAAACCTATTCACCATCTATCATTATATGCCCGTTGATGATCACACATGAAAAATTTGTTGGCTCTATATGTGAAGTCAACTCCTACTAGGCCTAAATTTTGGCTTCTTTTGCCAAGATTTTTTGACAACAATTAGTTGATTTCGTGTGAAAGAATTTTTACATTCAAATTCTTCCTTTCTAGTCCCTTTAATTGTAGCTGAACTTAACAAAAATTCAGTTGCAACTAATTTTCTTAACCAATGTAAACTTTTCATGCTTCAAAGAGTCTTTTTCCCATTTATTTTATTGATTTCCTACCTATATAAGTACTATGTAGTAAAATAAAAATTAGTTGCAACTGAATAAAAATTCAATTGAACTTTTCTACTTACCATGAATATACATAAGTATACCATTTGTCTTTCTAATATGATGAGCATGCATCAATATATAATTTATTTAATTTGGTCTAACTATAAAACCAGTAATGAAATGTTCTGCTAATGATCATAGCAAAAAAATAATTAATATATCAATTTTACTCGGCAAGATTAAAAAAAAAAAATACAAATGCTTTCTCTGAAATTTAAGTAGATCATTAATATGTTAGATAATACATTGAAAATTAAATTTTAAAAGCAAAGAATCCTAAAGGATATGCCACTGTAGGAAAATAAAATAATAAAAATAAATAACTCATACAAAAGGAAAAAATACTCTTCCATTCACCATTATTTATTTTTTTTTAATTCATCTATCATTATATTTATCCATCACATCTCACAACCCTAATTCACTCATAATTAAAAAATGCATGAGATTTAACTTTGTACAACAATGGGGGCAAAAATAGTATCCTACTCACCATCTATCATTATATGCCCATTGATGATCACATATAAAATTTTTTTGGCTTTATATGTGAAGTCAACTCCTACAAGGCCTAGATCTTGGAAGATTGGAAGCAATTGACAAAGGCTTTTGAGAAACATTATGCCTACAACTCGAATCTAAAGGTTAATTTGCAAGACTAGAGTCATTGAAATAGAAATTGGAGAAAGTTTTAATGACTATATAAGGAGATGAAAGAAGATGGCCTCTACGACAACCACTAGACCGATTGAGAGGGAACAAGTTAGAATGATTGTTAAAGGAGCGTTGCCCGACATAAGCACTAGGATTAAACACATGCTGGTGAGAAACTTTGAAGATCTGAGTGAAACTAGTCTGCAGGCCGAAGAATTAGAGTTTGAATAAAAAAGACAATATGGTAGAAGAAGAAGCATGCCTTCTTAAGCTCAAGGGGAAGGAAACATGACAATTGACATGAATGCATTGAGAGCCGTAAGATGGTTCACTTATTTAGGCATGGCTCTATATAAAGCATTTAAGAGATTACAAAAGAAAGGGGTATTAAAACCGCTAGCACCAAGGCCTCTTCCTAATCCTTTGCCAAGAGGTAAATATCTATTGCATTTTCCACCAAGGTGTCAAACATAATACTGATGATTGTTATAGATTCAAGCACGAGATTTAAGATCTCTCTGACAACAAGACTATTATTTCACCAAATACAGGGAGGCCAAACATAAGAGGGAATCTGCTCTTAAATTACTGTAATATTCCATCTCCAAATCAAGGAACCTTTTATGATTGATTCTGAGATTCTTAACCTGAGGGAAAGGACCATAATTTACCCTTATTTATTAAAGTCAAGGTAAAGGGAAGATGAACGCCATGTGTGATGTATGATGATAGATATGAGACTAAAATTTGCCCTCTAAAATTGTTACATATGTTTAGACTATTAGAAAAATATTCAGAAGCATCATAGAGTAATATTTAGGTATACGATGATAGTAGAAAGCCGACATCTAGTGTGTTCAAGACTATGGTAAAAATTGGAATTATCAAGACAATGGTAGAGTTTATAATGCCAGATATTTTCATCACATTTTTGTTGCTATTGAAAGGCCATGGTATCATCCATTGGGAGAAGTATTGTCTACGGTACATCAAAAGGTCAAGATCCCTTACAAGGATGAGATGGTGACAATTTATGTAGAATTTGGAGAGATTGTATCGACACTGAGTATAGTTATCTTGCATCTTAGATTTTCTAAGTATTCAGGGTTATAAACAAATGGGTTGATTTAAAGGTGATGGCTATTATGAAATATATGAATTTTCTTCTAGGGCAAGGGCTAGGAAAGAAGTTTTTAGGTGTTATAGTTTTCAAAGATTGCCACTCAAACTAACTAAAGAGGGTTAGGTTATTACAAAAAAGGTGGGAAGCTAAAGATAAGGTATCTGCAGGTCTACTATTTGATTTCTTCATGAAGGAAGGAGAGATGTTTAGATAGGTTGAAAAGGAGACCACTAAGAAAGATGAGGAATAGAAAGAAAAAGACCCTATGGATAATATGAAGAAAGCCATCTTTCAAATATAAGTTAGAAAGGCAAGCTATTTAAATTACCAAGGCTCATTTGATGAGGAGAATGAAAAGAAGAAGAAAAAGAAGAAGGGTAAGTAGGTTATGGAGACAAAGAATGCTTAGAATTAGGCCAATCTATGGTTCTATATGATCTTTAGACTACTTGGTCATGGAATGATAAATGAAAGATATTTGATGAGGAACATGAGTAGTATTTATTAGACCAATAGTTTTGGGCAACTGGTAAAAACCTTAGGAAGAAGATGTTTGAATTGGTTAATCAGGAAAAGCCTTTTGTTAATCTAAAATGGGTATATACTAGGTCATGCAAGTTCATCGAGGGAACATTTACATGAATGATCTCCATTAGAGATATGAGTGATAGTGGAATAGCATGAAGTCAGACTGTAAAAGATCAGCAGATAGATTTTGATGGGGTGGCACTTTGAAAGAACTTTATAAAGATTGAACTAATAGATGACAAAAAGAAACAAAACTTTGAAAAAGTGGTAAAGGCCATGGCTAGCGAAGAAGTGGGAAGTAAGGTAAGCTCTAAACAGGTTTGTAATTTGGATGCTGCCCCAATGATGATTTCCCTTTGCCCCACATTGATGTGTTGGTGGACAATGTCATGATATGCATTATGTACTCTTTCATGGATGGGTTCTCAAGTTATAATTAGATCCTCATGCCAATCTTAGATAAGGTAAAAATAGCTTTCATCATAGAGTGAGGAACATATTGTTACAAAGTGATGATGTTCAATTTAAAGAATACAGGGGCAACATACCAGTGAATGGTGACTGCTTTGTTCCACGAATTGATCCAAAAGAAAGTGAAAGTGTATATAAATGACATGATGGAAAATATGAAATATGAGAGGGATGCTTTGAAGCCTTATAAAAGTTCTGGTTAACTAGTATAACTTGAGACTCAATCGTAAGAAATGTATATTCAGGGTCACATTAGCAAACAATTAAGACATGTGGTGAGTGAGAAAGGTATTGAAGTGGATCAAAACAAGGTAAAGGTTATTCAATATATGTCTACGCTAAAGACAAAGAAAGAAGTAAGGGGCTTTTTAGGGAGTCTCCAATACATCAATAGATTCATAGCAAGACTTATTCCCATTTGTGTGCCAAACTTCAAATTGTTGACGAAGGATCAACTGGTAAAATGGAATGAATAGTGTTAAAAAGCATTTGAGAAGATAAAAGAATACTTGACCAATTCATTGGTGCTAAAACTCCCAAAGCTATTGATCTTATACCTGAGTGTGGAAGAGAGCTTCATGGGGGCATTGTTGTTATAAAAGGATGAAGTAGGGAATGAACATGTTGTGTATTACCTTAGGAAGAAGTTGCCTCTTTATGAGGATAGGTACAATCAGATAGAAAAGACTTGCTTAGTGTTGGCATGGGATATGGAGAAATTAAAGCACTATTTATAGTCATACTTTATTGAAGTGGTTTTAAAGCTCGACCTTGTCAAGTATCTGCATGAGGCCCCTTTTTTTATTGGAAAACTAAAAAAATGGCTAATACTTTTGATGGAGTTTGACATCAAGTACATAACAACAACCACTTCTGGAAAGAGAATATGAGCTTCCCTAATTCTCATATGAAGGATTAAGATCAATTAAGTTTTAAGGCTGAAGAATGTATTTTAATAAAGTAATGAAAAAGAAAGGGTTTGGTATGGGAGTAATTTTAGTATCTCAAAAAGTATAGTTATTTCTCATCGCCAAGAAATTGAACTTCAAAACAGCATACAACATGGCTGAGTAGCCAAGAAGTTGAACTTTAAAGCAACACACAACATGGCTGAGTACAAGGATTGTATGCTCAAGTTAAAATCTTTGGTATAGATGAGGTTAAAAACTATCAGAGAGTTTGGGGATTCATTACTGGTCATTTCTCAAGTAATTGATGAGTGGGAGTTGAAGGAAAAACACTTTAGCCCATATTTAGAGCACATAAAGAGATTGATTTATAATTTTCAGAGGATCATATTCCACAATCTTCTATATGAGGACAACACTATGGCAGATGCCTTAGCCATATTGGTTTCTATTTAGGATGGAATAGAGAAGTTGCCATTGAAGCTGTTGATCACACTTAGATTTACAACACTATATTATGTTGATAAAGGGGTGATGCAAGTATCAAAAGAAACTATCTATGAGACTTTAATGTGTAAAGATATTTAGACAAAGGTGTATACCTTAAAGGAGCCGAGAAGAAAGATAGGGACATAATCCATAGGCTAGCATAACAATTTGTAGTTTACGATAGTATGGTGGATAAGCAAATACTGAATGAAGTCCATTTAAGATGTCTAACAGAAGAAGAAGTGAGCAAAGTCATAGGAGAGGTACACGCCGGGATTTGGTGTGCTCACATGAATGAAAAGGCCTTGGCTAGAAAAATTTTGAGGATGATTTATTATTGGACCACTATGGAATAGAATTACATCTAAACTGTGAAAAATTATTACAAATGTCAAGTTCATGGTAGTCTCAACCATTTGCCTCCTATGGAAAGAGAATAACCACTTATGGAAAGAGAAAATGAGCTTTCATAATTCTCAGGTGAAGGATTATGATCAATTAAGTTTTAAGGCTAGAAAATGTATTTGAATAAAGCAATGAATAAGAAAGGAGTTGGTATGGGAGTAATTTTAGTATCATAAAAAGGAGAGCTATTTCTCATGGCCAAGAAGCTGAACTTTAAAACAACACACAACATGGCTAAGTACGAGGCTTGTGTACTTAGGTTAAAAGCTTCAGTGTAGATAAGGGTAAAGATTGCCAAAGAGTTTGAGGATTCATTGCTGGTCATTTCTCAAGTAACTAATGAGAGGGAGTTAAAGGAAAAACACTTAAGCCCATATTTAGAGCACATGAAAAAATTTATTCAGAATTTTTAGAGGATCATATTCCACAATCTTCTGCAAGAGGAGAACATGATGGTAGATGCCTTAGCCATCTTGGTTTCTATTTGGGATGAACTAGAGAAGTTGCCATTGAAGTTGTTGATCACGCTTAGATCTACAACACTATATTATGTTGATAAAGGGATGATGTAAGTATCAGTAGCAAACTGTCTACGGTACTATAATGTGTAAAGATATTTGGACAAAGGAGGATACCTTGAAGGAGTTAGAACAAAGAAGGGACATAATCCGAAGGCTAGCATCACAGTTTATAGTTTATGATAGCATGGTGTATGAGTGAATGCCACATAAAGTCCATTTAAGATGTTTGATAGAAAAAGAAGTTAGCAAAGTCATGAGAGAGGTATATGTATGGATTTATTGTCCTCACATAAATGAAAAGGCCTTGGCTAGAAAAATTTTGAGGATGAGTTATTATTGGACCATTATGGAATATGATTGCATCTAAACCATAAAAAATTATTACAAATGTCAGGTTCATGGCTGTCTCAACCATTTGCCTCCTATTAAGTTGTAGAATTTAACTTCACTATGGCCATTTGTAGCTTGGGGCATTAATGTGATTGGAGAAATTAGGCCAATTTTCAAAGGGGGCATAAATGCTTGTGGTAGCGGTTAAAGTGAGTAGAGGTTGAATCTTTGAGTAAGTTGGGGGCAAAATAAATGGCTTGATTCATAAAAGAGAATCCCATTTGCTGGTATGGTGTATCAGATCACATTATGACAAACAATGATGTTCATTTCCAAGCAGAGGTCAAGATAATGCTAGAGAAGTATGGGATAGCCTATCACAAGTCATCACTTTATTGACCACAAGTAAATGAAGGTAGTTGAGGTAGTAAACAAGAATATTAAAAATATCCTTTCTAAGATGGTAGAAACTTATAAGGATTGGTTGGAGAAATTGCCTTTCGCATTGTAGGGGTATCAAACCATAGCTAGAATGTCAATAGGATTGATATCGTATTCTTTGTTTTATGGAGTAGAGGCAGTCTTGCCAATTGAGATGGTGATTAAATCTTTATGGGAACTAATTGAGTTAGAAATTCCTAAATACTAGTAGATAAGAAGTTGATTTGAACTGCTGGCTTTATTAAACGAAAAGAGATTGAAGGCTCTCTACTATATTTAGCTATACTAGGCCATAAGGCATGAAAATAAAAGACTCAAGGCAAGCACAATAAAAGTTGGTAATTTATTATTGAAAGCAATTTGACAATAAGTTTAAGATCCCTATAGAAGTGTCATGCCAAACTAGAAAGGTCCCAATATGGTCAAAGAAATTTATTAAGGTGGTTTTGCAAAATTGTTAGACATGGATGAGAATGAATTCTCCAAGCCTATGAACCTAGATAGGCTGAAGAAGTATTTCGTATAAGAATGTGAGAAAAGTGAATCAAGCATGTTATGTCAAAAACCTGATAGGGTAGTTTAGGCAAAAATTAGGATATAAATAAAAAAGGAGAGGACCAAACCTACCATAAAGGTTAGTCGCTTCAAAATGTGAGTAAAAGTCATAATTGGATTCTAATGTGTATGTGTGATGATTTTATGATATGGTTGTGTTCTATTACATGTATGTGTGATTGAATTATGATATTTTACATGAATGTAAGATAAGTGAGAATTATATGCTCTTAGTGATTACTTGGTATACCATTGTGAATGAACACTTGCATATGAAACTAAAAAGATGTTGTGACCTGTTTGTCCAACATTTGAAAATCACTTGGAAAAGGGATCAATATGTCCTATTGGCACATGTTATTGATCAAATGATTCACTTGTTATATACTAGCTAGCAAAATCAAATGTCACTTGAATCACATGAATTCCTAGGAGTAGTGTTTGCCTTACAAGCTCATGATAAAATCAATATATTGCATTTGCACTTACATAGTCAATTGTTATACTTGTAATGTATCCTGATGATATTTGATTATTGTTGTGCCATAAGAATCTGATTATTATTTTTATTTATTGAGTCGTGACTCACCAAATCACAGTTATGTTTTTCAGATACTTAAGCATAGGGTTTGAATACTTTGGAACATAAAGTTTTGCATATAAGCACCTGGAGCACAGGTCATCGACTGAATTCCAACTCTCTCTCTCTCTCTCTCTCTCTCCATGTCATGCACATATATCTAGGTAGGAACCAGTTAATGACCACTAGCCTTAAAAAATTAGTTAATATATATGTACACTAAATACATGTTGGATTGTGTATGTATGATGAATCAACCTTTATGCATATGTATTGTTGGATATGAATGCCATGATTTGTAAATGAAAATGGTCATTACGTTGGGTGATAGTGAAACACCCAATTGGAAGAATTAAGGAGTGGACGTAGGGTTGGTTAATACCCGAAGCACTATAAATCTCTTGTGTTACTTCTTCTCCTACTCAATCTCTAAACTTAAGACCATTCTAACTCCCTCAAAAAATTTAAATTTCCTAACAATTTAATCCCTTTCTTAGTGCATAAGGGCCAATAAAGAGTAAAGCTCTAAAAAAAGTATGTGATGCCTTATTGGTAGTAAATAAAAGGTGTTGGAGATGAAAAATAGAATGTCAAGTTTGATGGGTTCATCAAGCAATTAGAAAAGATCTTGAAGACATTAAATGCAAGAGGAATGGAAGATAAAGCCGATCGAGTTTTTTAGATCATAATTCTCTTCAGGGTGGCAATCAGATCAACCAACACCTTAACCTGAACATAGGGGATCTATAAAAGAAACATTATCTTACTAATAAATGACCAAGCATAAGTAAAACACATAAAAAAGTATAAAAAGAGTGATACTCACATAGATGGTACCAACAGGCTCAAAGGTGCATGCTGATTGTGTAATCTTTAGAGCCATCATTGAACTAATCAGTGAGGCCACCCATGACTCAACCATACTATCCGAGAAAGGGCGTAGCTCACCCATTACCATTGGATTTAATCCTTTAGCTTTAGAAGTGAGGGACTGCTTACGACCCCCCTAATAGTGAGAGCAGGCTCTATAGGTTGCTTTTCTGAATATGTCATCATCCTTTAAGCCCCATGACACAGAACCATCCCAACATAGACCTTATCGTGTAGGGATGCCCTAATAGCCACCTCCATCAATGAGATCATCCCCAAAAGGGCCCTAACCATCTACGTCTTGTAAGTAACACCTTTCATGATTACCAGCCTCTTAGTTTGAACCTTATGGTGTATTGGTACTCTTCCTCTTTTAGGTCCATCATTTATAACATGTTTGAAGATAAATGTTGAGGAATTGATTATGCATCTAGCCCCTTGCATCATGAGAGAGTTCTTCCTAAGATATCACTCCTAGAGTGAGGGTGTACCGATAAGCATCGCTTATATAAGTGGTCCTTCACCTCTGCCACCAAGAGCTGCCATGTGTGTGCCGACCCCTTCTAGTTTAACGGTAACTGCAAAGAAGATAGGGAAATCAAAATTTCAACACTGTAACTATAAGATTGAGAATAAATAATACCAAGGATTAATATTTAACTCTTTTTTATAGGAAAAATGTTCTTGATATAGGTTCACCTTATTCAGGCAATTACACCTGATCTTGATGGATGACTCTTGGTGGCGTGTGAAGCACTACCTCACAAATCATGGGTATCAGTCATCCATGTGGCAGAGGGTTGCCACCCTTCAACAACCTCAGCTCCACTACCCAAGCTTGTTAATAAACCTAACATGAACTCGATAATAACTAAAGAAGCAAATAAATGAGTAAAACAAAGAAATTCAGGAGAGAAATTACCACCAACAATTGCCAAGCACTGCACATATACAATTTCCCTTTACTGTGTTGATTAAGGAACTTGCATATGTATGTGGGCATCATATATCTCTAGTCAAAATGGCAAATTAGGCCCAAGTGTTCAAACACTAACAATAAGTATATCTCAACAATGTCTGTGGGATTCACAAACAAAGGCCCTGACATACTATATAAGAGGAAACATTGAGCCAGCTCCTATAGGCTATCATCAATACTAATGGGTAGTCCCCTTTTAGGTTAGAACATTAGAAGGTTAGGTTCCCTTTCCTCTTAGGGATGTATCTAAGCAACTAGTGAACACAGTCCCTCTCCAATATGGAGTAGTACACACCAACATTAGTAGGAAGAGGTATACCAAAACAGTGGATCCTAATAAAAAATGTGAAATCCTAGGGTGTGATAGTCACCTCCCCATTTTACGACAGGTGAAAGGTGTGGGTGGCATCTATCCACTCGGCAAGTGCCTACATCATAGTGGAATCACTTTGCGAGGACTTATTTGAGAGCATCTAAAAGAAAGGTAAAAGGTCAGTCTCCTCTAAGCAGGCAACTACACAAGCAGGCAACTCCATGAATCAAACCCTAGCTAGGGTAATAGACATACCTCCCTTGCTAAAGGAGATATCACCCTTTCAGCGGTAAGAGAGAAAAAATCAAATTCTCAAAATTAATAATAAAAGAAGAAGGCCAAAATAAACATGACATGAAAAGAACAGGTTAAATCAATAAAATAGTTCATAGGCATACACACCAGTCTAGAAATAATGTTGATCGAATTAGCAAAGGCAAAAATAGCAAAAATCAAATTGACAGGTATGTGAAATATGTAATTTTATGAACAATAATAATATTCCTTATTTTTTTTTTTTGTTTACAAGTGTTTATAAAGTTCATACAAAATGAAATCATAAAACAAAAAATAATTGAAGCTAAGCATGAGGAAGGGCAATTTATAAAATTTCATGAAAAATTACAAAAATTAATTTTTTCCAAAAGATTTCATGAAAATTCCAGATATTGTTTCAACAATTACACATATGGGTTCATAAATTAGTCACAATTCAATTCAAAATCAATAAAAAAATTCATAGAATAATGAATAAATTTATCTAGCATCATAGGTATGTGTTTTAATTTTTTATGATTACTCCATAAATTAATTTTGATAATTTTTTTACATAGGTTTTAATAAATCAACGCTAGTGCACAAATTGAGGCAATAAATTGACTAACAAATGGAAAAAATAAATTTCAGAATTTAAAAAGGTGAGTGTCCCATATCTAGTTGTAAATTTTTTTAGACTGACTTAGTGTTCACATATAGAAGAAATTTTGGGACAATGCTTATAATCTAAAAGTGATGATAGTGCAAGAAGAAGAAAATTAAATAAATATTAAAAAATAAGGACCTACACTTCAAAAGTTGCCTTGGCTAGTGATAGTATAGGTCGTACACAGTTGATGTTTCCCAACACCACCAAAAGTTCTTTGGCATTATATTCAATATGACTTATGTCAAAAGAGGAGTCGACGCAAAACCCTTTGCAACCTTAGCTGCCCCAATGCGTCATAGACGTTAGCCTTGCCATCGAGAAAGTCAGAGGCTATATCAAACATGGGATGATTGAATTTGGCCATGGAAACTCTAAAAGTAAAGGAAAACCCTAAAAATCTAATGTCCATAGTGAAGTTTAGTGAGAGAAAGAAGAGAGAAGGAGAAAAAAAACACAAATGATCTTTAGGTTCAACTGCAACCCTTATATAAGAGGGGAGATCTTTATAGATAAACCTTTTTATACTTATAATTAATACCTTTCCGCATTAGGCAATTTCACTGCCTTACCATTTTACATATGAAAGTGTGTCAAGTTAGTTATATAGACAAGCCATTCATATGTATGGACCATTAAAACAAAGAAAAAAGGGAAGAAAAAGAATGCCTTTAATGGAAGTGATTGAATTGCCTTTAATCCTACCAAAGCTTAAGAAGGCAGTCTCTAGCCTTCAGATTAGTTATTCAATTACAAAATCACCTTTGAAATACTAGTATTCATTCCTTAGGGATATCAGAAGGACTTTCAAAATCGAATCTTCATTGTAACAATTATCCAAGCCAAAGGTTTATCCCGAGTAGTTGCCCAAGCAATTTTGATGTTAGAATAACTATTTGAATGCAGGTTCATCCTCAGGAAAGTTAAAAGCTCTATTATGGCACAAAATGATCCCTTAGAATGCTAGAAGGGCTATTAGACACAAAACCATCTCAAGGAAGAATTCTTGAGCTAGATTTCCCTATTAGATTGGTTAAGACATTGTAAATATATTCAAGAACATTAGTAGCTATAAGAAGGCTTATGATGTGATACATAAGATGTTCAGATTGTGTTGACTTTGGAGTTAGAATATTTTTAGGTTTCCTTGACTTGAGGGACATTTGGTGAGATCTTTCACTTAGGTACCTTTCCTTTTTTGTTATTTTATTTTATTTGCTCTTGAAGACCACTAACTTGTTTGCCTTTCTCATATGTAGGTCATCATACTTGTATGCATGGTGATCTTGACTATGCATGATTATGACTATTTGATATGCATTACCTCTCCATTTGATGTTGCATGCCCCCCTCCCCTTATGTATTATCATAATGCTTTGATGATGATGTGTTTGATTGGATGTGCTAGAAGCATGCTTAAAAACATTAACAAATTAATTAATAACAAAAATAAAATGATAAAAAGTGAACTAAAGATGCTTGAAGGTTAGATATGTAAATCTAGGCAGTTTGAGGGTGCTTAACCTCTTTTCCAAGCAGTACCCAATTTTTGAACTCAATATCTGATGAGGTGAAGATGAAATTGGACCATCTAAAAATCTTAGTTAGGTTTAGAATTTGCCCTTGCCCGAATTCTTGTCCTAATCAAATTGGGGTGGTGACTTCATACTCTTAAGGGATGATACCAATATATTGTCTCGTCTTGGTCCCTTATTGACCATAAATTGGAAAAAAATGCTTTAATCTTACGTGATGCCTAAAGGATCCCCTGTTGATCCAAATGCATGCCACTTCTTTAGGGTTGTACTAATTAATGTATGACCTTCATTGTCTTGATCTCCCATTGATCAATAAAAGGTAGGAGTCACAAGTAAGATTCCATTAATTTGAGCACAACCTTATTTATACTCTGGTGGTGCTCATAGTTCCTTTTTTCTCTTCTTTTCCTTATTAACTCCTTGGATCTCTTTGATATCATGACAACTTTTTTCATTTTTATCACTTTCATTGGAATAACTAGAGCTCACCTCCTATTCTTTGTCATTGGTAGTGGATTTAAAAGCAAGTATTTTTTTTCTTCTTGTTCTCTTAACTTCTTCATTTTTTCATCTTTTTTTTTATAGCCATTTCATGAGTGAAGAGCTTTTCAATAAGGACATCGATTAGTATTTTACCAATATCTTCATTGGATTCAACAATACTACATACTTTAGCACTAAATTTCTTAAAGGCAAGAGGTTTATGGATTTTGAAGTTGACATCCTCCTTGGAAACATGTCTCTCAAGTTTCCTTATGTTGTTGAAAATCGCAAGAAGTCTATTTGTCATTTTGATGATGTTCTTATTTTGCTTCATCATGAAGAGCTCATATTTCATCACATATATGCGCATCTTTCCTGACTTAACTTGCATGGTGCCTTCATGATAGTTCTCAAATGCTTTCCTTATGCTATAGGCTTTTTGATAATGTTGTACTCTTCCACACTCTTCTCTTCAGAGAGAGCTAAAGATAATTACCACTGTCTTCTTATTTTTTCAATTTGCCTTTTTATGGGCTTTAACCCATTCTTCTCTTAAAAGTGGTTCTTCAAGTCCACCATCTTTATAGGTGGCTTCCATTCTTTTACTTGTAACACTATCCTAAACATTAATAAGATCACAATCAAGATAGACCTCCATCGTTTACTTCCAATTAGCATAGACAGTTCCATCAAAGTGAGGTTTTAAGGTAAGAGAGGATCCCTTCATGTGCCATGATCTTTGCTTAAATAATTAAGGCTAATTTTTGAGACTTATCTCTAATACCACTTGTTAGCTCTTATGCACTAAGAAAGGGGTTGAATTGCTGGGAAATTTAAACTTTTAGTGGAAACACACATAATTAAAAGATAAAGAAAAGGGAAAGAGAAGATCAATACATAAGATTTCTAGTGGCTTAGATATTAACCAACCTTATGTCCGCTCCCCAATTCACGAATTGGTATTTCACTAACTCACTTTGTGTTTTATAAGCTCACACATAACTTAGTATTTTAGTTCACACCCAACCTAAATTACACTTAGTGTTTGTGGCTAAGACAAAATTTTACTATAGTTCATACATTGATGGCTCATTCTAAAACCTAAAATCCAAGTGTTTAAGGCTCACACTTAACTACTTATAAGCAATGAATACTCTCAACAAACAAAGTGCACAAATAATTAAGAGATAAGCTTGAGAAATCAAATTGCAAGAGTTTAGGCATAATAAATGAGAGTTCTCTTGCATTTAAGGTCATTTGATAGAGTATTTATACATTTCAACCACTAAAAATTCATTATTATGGAAACTATGTGCAAATCCCTAAGCATTGGTAGATAATTTTACATTGATTTCTCATTATATAGATTTCACGATCAAGATCCTTGAATCATGGTTGCGATATGCTTTTCTTATTGAGAATTATACTTTTATGATTGAGACTTTCAATGATATGTAACGGTTGGCAGCACTTGGTGTTTGATCATTGGTTCTTTAAAAACTAGGCATTCGAATGCTCCATTTGGTTCAGGAGTCTCAAACACAATTTTGTAGGTCATGGTTGTGTTATATGATTGTGCTGGGATAGGGGACCAAGATTCGCACTGCGAATTGGCCTGAATATGTTTTGGTTCAATCTTGAAGTTAAGTCACAATCGTGATCTTCAAATTACCTAACAGCTCTAGGGACACGTGACACTCTTTAATTGGGTTCATAGGTGACCGTTGGAGCTCTTTTTGAAGTCGTTTGAATGTTGTGGTCATGAGCTAGACACTATTTTGACTGTGAATGGGACTTAAAGTTTTGGTTCCTTTTTTACACTAGATAGTTATCATAATTTTATAAATAATAGTTCTGACTAAGGTCTTGGTCCTTAAAACTATCATTAGTACCTTTCAATCTTTGTTGTGAAGATAAAAAATGTGGTTTGACTAATGTTAAACCACCTAGGTCCAACATCTAGGATTTACCTTTGGCCTTTTTAGGTTAGGTTAAATTTTCATCCCTTTTTTGGTCTTCCACATTTTCCTGAGTTAAAAATATAAATATTCTAAATAAATGAAATCATAAAAAAATGTTAAAGTAAATAAGATGTAATTTGATATAAAATACTTTTGGTTTAGATGGTGCAGTAGCAGGAACAACTATGGTGGCTTCTTCATTATGTCATATTTTGTTGGATTAGGGTGGTCAAACCTAAGTCAAAGACCTCTTTTGATCTTGACAATGAAGATTGATAAGTGCTAAGTTTTGTTTAAGTGTTGTTTTTATAGTTTATAAGTTACGTTCTCATTGAAAGTTGGATGAAAGTCTAAATCTCTAACTTTGAGTAAGACATCAAAATTCACAGTCAAGATCCTTTAATTCACAACTTCCACCATGCAACAAAGTTGGATGAAGTTAGGTCAAAAGAATTCGTAGAGGATGTCATAGCCATGATCCAGCTGAGGGAAAATTGAAAGACGCAGAGAGATTCGCAGTGATGTTCACGTCCAATGTCGCGACCACAAATTTCGTAACTGAAAATCTGTAAACCATATTATGCCAAATGTCTAAGGCAACTGTTGAAATATCAAAATTCATGAGGGTAAAACATCTGTTGTGTTCGTGAGCCAAAAGAGTGCCTTCACCTTATCAAATAGAAGGATTTGCGGTCCTTTTCATGCCAAAGAAGAATATCAATCGCGACCGTGACTTTTGGTTGGTTGGTCAAACACAATGGCTATATTTCTTAGAGTAATAATGGCAGAAAGACACAAGGACTAGCCATTAGAGACAAAATGAGGTTCTCTACCACGATTTCAATAATCCCATTGCAAATTCAAAAATCGCGACTGTGAAATGCCAGTCATGACCGCTACTTCAGTTTGACTGACATTTAATGCAATATCTGCCTAGTTTTTCTTAAAGATTTTGGCATAGTTTGTTAGTAGCGTTTCTTTTATGGGTGTTGCCTGTAAATACTCCACCAAACATATATGAATGAAAGACAATTTCATTTATTGTAGCAAAACTCTTACAAATTTGCTTCACAACTTCTTATTCTTTGATTGTGAATTCTTGTTGTTTGGTGTAAGCATTAAACATTAAGCATTTAACATCATTGTATTGGGGTTGAGAGTTAGGTTAGTTATCAAAACTCTTATAATAGGGTAAAGTGTGAGCTTGTGTAAAACACTTGAGTGAGGTTTTGTGTAAGCCTTGAAACACAAATTGTAAGGGTTGTGTGTGAGCCATAAAACACATTGTACAAGTTTGGTGTGAGCTTGAAAACACCATTTTAAGTTAAGTGAAATAACTAATTGGAAAGAATTAGGGAGTGAACATAGAGTTTGTTAACACCTGAACCACTATAAATACCTTGTGTTCTTTCTCTCTACGCTTTTCAATTCTCTAAACTCTTCACCCTGCCTCAAAAATTTTTCAATCTCCCACCAATTCAACCCCCCTTCTTAGTGCAATGGGGCCAATTAGTGGTATCAGAGCTTTGTCTCATTTCAAGGATTAATTGCGTGAGAAAAATCATGGCATAAGAAGGAATCCACACCCATCTCAAGCCTTATTTTGATGGATCTGACTTTACTCATTGGATGTATAGAATATAAATTTACTTAGACAATAATGTGGTGGATCTTTGGGACATTGTAGCTAAAAAATGGAAGCTACCAACTAAGATGGTGGATGGAGGTAAAAAATTAATCCTAAAAGAAGAATGGGTTGAAGCTCATAAGAGATCTAAGGGAAGAAACAAAAGAGTTATGACAATCCTTCTTAGTTCTCTATTAAGAAAAGAAATGAGAAGTGTTCAATATTGCCTCACAGCTCATAGGATTTAGAAGGCCTTAGAAAACTACCATGAAGGCACTACTTTAGTGAAGTGCAGTTGGCTAGAAATGTATCTGATTGAATGAGAGCTATTTATGATGAAGGAGAGTGAAAGCATCCCGAATATGACAAATAGGCTTCTTTCGATTGTCATTAACATGAAGAAATTTAGAAGGTTTTTCACCAATCATGAGGTAAACTAAAAATTCTTAAATCTTTACCTTTTGAGAAGTTTGGCGTTTGGATTTGTAGTATCTAAGCCTCAAATCTAGAGATTGGGAAGGTGCAAATTGATGTTCTCATAGGTAAGCTTCTAACTCATGAGCTAGCCTTGAAGAAGGATGAAGAAATGAAAAAGATGAGAGGGCAAGTAGACAAATCAAAAAAGCTAGAAAAGAAGACCTTGGCTCTTAAATCTTCATCAAAAGAAAAAGAACCAAAGGTTGTTTCTAGTGATCAAAGATAGTGACAAAGAGGAGAAAGAGTTGGTCATGCTTTTAAGAAGAACCAAGGAGCTTATAATGAGAAGAAAAGAGAGAAGAAACTTCAAGAAAATAACTCCAAACCTCAAGGAAAGATTGGGTGAAGTTGCTTATTATGAATGTGGAAAACAAGGCCACATTAAGTATGACTGCCCCAAACTAAAGAAGAAGAAGAAGAAGAAGAAGAAGAAAGGAGACAAGGAGATGAGGAAGAGCTTCAAAGCAACTTGGGATGATAGCACAAGTGAAGAGGATGAATAGGAGGATGTTGCAAACTTGTGTTTTATGGCACTAGATGATTTTTTAAATGAGGTAAGCTCTTCACCCCATTCTTATGAAGAATATGATGAGTTAGATGATGTAGATGGTGAGATTTTAGAAGCTCTCACTTTGAAATATGACAAATATAAGTTACAAATAAAATCTTACAAGAAAAAATGCTTCAAACTAGAGGATGAATTTAAACTTTGAATAATCTTATAAGTGAATTAAGGACTTCTAATGAAGAACTTAAGAAATCCGTTAAGAGCCTTTCTAAATCATCTTCTTCCCTAAACCCTAGGAGAAAGGAGAATGATTATTTAAAGGGTGAAGTTATAGAGCTTAGAAACTCTATATCTAAGTTTCATAAGGGAAATGAAGCTTTGAACATACTTATTGTATCTCAAAAACCTCTTTTAGTTAGTCATGGTCTAGGATTCAATGGAGCATCTTCATCTTCATATACACTCACAACCTTTATTAGAGCCTCAACACCTCAACATCTAGTATTGAGGTAGATGGTAGGAAAAGTGCTCAAAGTACTAAGCCACCATTGCCCAAAGGCAAAGGGAAGGTATATCAAGGCTTAAAGCCTATCCCTAAGAAGGCTAATCATGCACATATTTACACTAAGAAACATGCTCACCCTAACACACATAGAAAATTCACTTCTACACCAATTTATTCATGCTCATGCTCACATTCACATCATTATGGTATGAGAAATACCCCCACTCATACCAAAGTCTTGTATAAGAGGAAGACTCACAAGTCTAAACTCTAATGTCACTATTGCATGAAGTTTGGTCACATTAACATTCATTGTTACATTAGAAAGGCTCACCTCAAATTGGAGGATCCTTCTAGGTCTAACCCCCTAGGACCTAAATATGCTTAGGTACCAAAACAAAAATGATTTATTTGTGTTATGTTGGATTGTTTGGAAGCCACTAATGAAGTGAATGATTGGCATATGGATAGTGGATGCTTAAAGCACATGACGAGCAACAAGAAGCTATTCATGGCGCTAAAAGAGAATGAAGGTGGTAATGTCACTTATAAAAACAATGCCAAGTGTAAAGTAATTGACATTGACATTATTGGTAAGAAAGTTGTTCTCTCATTGATGATGTTTTATTTTGGGTGGCTTACAACATAATTTGCTTAGTGTAAGTCAATTATGTGATAAAGGTAATAAAGTCATCTTTGACCCTAGAGAATGCTGAGTTACCATTTTAGTGGATAAAAAGGTAGTATTCAAGGGTGAAAGGAAGGTCAATACCTATTTATTTGACTTAGACATTTTGGCTATCTAATCTTTCAAGTGTCTCGTGTCACTTATCAATGAAGCTTGACTTTGGCATAAAATATTTAGACATGCTAACATGGAGCTCCTACAAAGCTTATAAAAAGGAAAGCTAGTGAAAGGTCTTTCTAAGATAAAGTTCTCTAAAGACAAGACTTATGGACCATGCCAAATGGGAAAACAACATCAATCCTCTTTTAAAGCAAAGAATGTTGTGGGTACATCTAGACCTCTTCAACTTATCCATATGGACTTGATAGGACCTACGAGGAGTGCTAGTTTAGGTGAAAAATATTATGCACTTATCCTAGTTGATGATTACTTTAAGTTTACTTGGGTATCCTTTCTAGCTCATAAGCCTGACAACTTTAATATTTTTAAAAGTTTTGCAAAAAGAGTTCAAAATGAAAAGGGTTACTTGATTTCTTCTATAGAAGTGACTGTGGAAAAGAATTTCAAAATGAATCTTTGAATCTTATTGTTTAGAGAATGAGATTTTTCATAATTTTTCAAGTCCTAGAACACCACAATAAAATGGTGTTGTTTAGAGGAAAAACAAAACACTAATAGTGATGGCTAGAACTATGGTTAATGAGTATTCATTACCTAATTACTTTTGGGCTGAGACTATCAATACTTCATGTTACATTGCAAATCATGTTTTCAAAAGACCCATTCTTAATAAAACTTCTTATAAGCTTTGGAATGGTAGAGAGCCTAAGTTGTCATACCTATGAGTATTTAGATGCAAGTGTTATATCTTAAATACCAATGATAATCTTAGAAAAATTGATGAAGAAAAAATAATGGTATTTTCCTAAGATATTCCACCTTTAGCAAAACCTATTAAGTTTGTAATAAGGGTTCTATAGTTGTTGAAGAGTCTATGAATATTGTGTTTTATGAATCTAGTAAACTTGATCTTAGGAAAGGTTCGTTTGTTGATAATCTTGTTGGTGATTTTGAGAAATTGGAATTAGAGTCAACCTCAAGAGAAATGGATAAAGACCATGATGAAAAAAAAATTCATCAAAAGAAGAAAAGGAACCTCAACATCAACAAGCGAAAACCCTAAATCAAGATCTTCCCAAGGATTAAAGATTCTCCAAGCATCACCCAAAGGACTTAATCATTGGTGATACATCCAAGGATATAAGTACTATATCTCAACTCAATTCTTTAGATAATAAAATTGCATTTGTTTCTCAATTTGAGCCAAAATTTATTAATGTGGCACTTGATGATGATAGTTGGGTAATTGCCATATAAGAGGAACTCAACTAATTTGAGAGAAATAATGTATGAGAACTTATTCACAGGCCTAAGGAATAGCCTATTATAGGATGCAAATGAGTGTTTAGGAATAAGTTAGATGAGCAAGGGTTCATTACTTTAAACATAGCTAGATTGGTTGCTAAGGGAGATATCCATGAGGAAGGCATTGACTATGATGAAACCTATGCTCCTGTAGTAAGATTAGTGGCCATTAGGATTCTTTCAGCATATGTACGTAATATGAGTTTCAAACTTTTCCAAATGGATGTTAAAAGTGCTTTTTTAAATGGTGTCATTGAGCAAGAAGTTTATGTTAAACAACCTCTTAATTTGAATCTCATATCTTTCCAAATCATGTTTTCAAATTGAATAGAGCCTTATATGGTTTGAAACGAGCTCTAAGAGGTTGGCACGATAGGCTTAGTTAATTTCTTTTGCAAAATGATTTTGAAAAGAGAAAGGTTGACACAACCTTGTTTGTTAAAAGGCACAATCATGATACACTCATTATGTAAATATATGTTAATGATATCATATTTGGTGTTACTAATGAATCTCTCTGTAAGGATTTTACTAAGTGTATGTCTAGTCAATTTGAGATTAGCATGATGGTAAAGCTCAAATTCTTTCTTATCCTACAAATCAAGCAAATCAAAGAAGAGATTTTCATCAACCAAGCCAAGTACACAAAGGATATACTTAAGAAATTTAGCATGAAAGGATGCAAAGTAGAAAAGACACCATTGAGTGCTACCATCAAACTAGACAAGGATGAGTCAGGTAAGTCCGTTGATGAGAAAAGATATTGAGGTATGATTGGATCTTTACTCTATATGATTGGTTCTTTACTCTATCTTACTGCTTCTAGACTCAATATCGTGTTTAGTGTATGCATGTGTGCTAAATTTTAATCTTGCCCTAAAGAATCACATTTTAATGCTATTAAAAGCTTTTTTAAATATTTACGTGGCACATTGCATTAAGGTTTATGGTATCCTAGAGATTCATCTTTTAGCCTTATAGGTTATTTGGATGCGGATTATGCTTGTAGTCTTTTAGATATGAAGAGCACTTCTGGAACTTGCCAATTCATAGGAGAATGCTTTGTGTCTTGGTTTAGTAAGAAACAAGTTTCAGTTGCTTTATTCACCATCGAAGCATAATATATAGTTACGGGTTATTGTTGCACCTAAGTTCTTTTGATGAAACAATAGTTAAAGGATTATGACAAAGTTGTTGATCACTTTCCCATTAAATGTGATAACACTAGTGCAATAAATCTTTCAAAGAGTCTCATCCAACACTTTAGGAGCGAACATATAGATGTTAGGCATCATTTTCTTAGAGATCACGTCCAAAATGGTGATGTAGTGTTAGAATTTGTAGACACCAATCATCAACATGCAAATATTTTCACTAAGCCTCTAAATGAAGAAAGGATGAACTTCATTAAGAGATAGTTAGGAATGCTTGATGGAAGCTCCCTGACGTGAAATTTGGATTTTTTTAAGAATGCTCTTTGTATGGTGTATTGTTCTTGAATGATTGTTTGGTATATGTGATGAATGTGTAGTTTACTTCTTTGGATGTCTTAATTCTTTACGCAATTGTGCCTCTTTATGCCAATTTGCATGAATTAAGCATCAATATAATAAGTGGATCACAACTTATAAGGTCAAATCTTATGTTTTCATGTTTATTTTTCTTGCCTTGTAATTCGCATTTGCTACTCCTTGTTTCATGGTCACGATTTATATGTGCTTATCAATTTGTCTGTCACCCATCGATTCGTTGTCACTATTTTCAATCTGCACTGTGAATTTTTTCAAAATTCAAAAGTTTTGACTATTGACCCTATCAGTTTTAGAGGATTTTTTTTTTATCATTACTCAGATATTTTGTAATTAGAGATCGTGACTTGCTGTTTGCGATCGCGAATTTGAGTAATTGCCAAACATTAACTGATTTGATTGCCAAATGATGGCACCCCCTTATTAAATGCATTTTGATCATTTGTTACCATTTTTACACCTTTTCTTGGCCTATTTAAACTTTTGAAATAATGTTCTAACTCACATTTGCTCAAATACTTCATCTCTCTTCATTCTTACTCCTTATATCTTCTTTAAATCCTTTCCTATCTCCAATGGCCTCTAAGATAGCCTCTAAAGCAAACAAAAAGGAAAGCAATAGCCCAACCATATAGTCTTCTTACCCCTTACATGATGAAAGGGATTACCAAGGAAGAAAAAGATCGTTATAAGGCCAATTCTTCCTAGATAATCCAACTAAATAAAATTCCCTTAACATTTCTCCTTAGATCATTCGTATCAAGGATGAAATCCATGCCTATCTTTCGAATTTCGGCTGGAATGAATTCATCTTTTGACGAGCCCAGTTACAAAGAAATAGTGTGGGAATTCATGTGCACAATGATCTTGAGTCGAAAAGCATAATCGCGAGCAGGTTAGTAGAGGTTGATATTTAGGGCTTTTTGGGAACCATTTTTTATTACCTTTGAACGACTCTCTAATCTCTTCAATCTTCAAGTAGGAGATGTTGTTCCATTCATCATCTCTTCACTTGACATCATTTACTGGGAGTTTTGGTCTAAAATTTCTATTGAGACCAAACACAACCTAAAAACCTTCATAACCAAATACATTCAAACTCTACCCAATTGGCTACTTCATCGCATCATCACCTTCTCTTTTGCTTGACCAAGAGTAAACTTATCAAAACTGGATGGTACCTTATGGATCAATTGATTCACATGAGTACTAAGCCAAAAAGCCAATTTCTTCTACCCTTTCATGTAATTGACCATATATCATTATGTGGGTGCACTAAATGAGAAAAATGAGAAATTCCTCACCAAAAAGTACTTTCCATCCCATAGCTTTTTGGACTTGCCTTACCTTATCAATGCCAAAGCCATACACCTTGATTCTTACACTTACACCTTAGGTGCATTTGGGGCTAAGATGCTGGAAACTTCTCAAGCCTCAAAAAGGAAGAGGCCAACCATGAAAGAGGGTGCTCAATCCATTCCACGTCCCAACCAAAGCCCAAAACTAACTCCTTTGCAATCTCTCTCTCCTCATTCAATAAAAAGCTAGACAAAGTGATGAGGATGATCAAAAGAATAGTTCTTCTACTCTCCCACCTTTATAGTGATTTGGCGGATCTTTAGGAGAAGATGGGTTCTACTCCTTGCCACCTCCCTGATTTTGAGGATTGAGAGGACACTCCTGAAGAAGACGATGTTTAAGAGGTTAAGGAAGGTGATGAAGTTCAAGGGGGTGGAGCAGATGAGGAAATTGATGACTTTGGAGATGATGATAGTTCTCTAATATTCTAGCTTATTCTTAGCCTTTTAATGTTTTCTTTTGTCTCTTTGTTTCAGTATAAGATATGATCCCATAGTTGTTAATGAATAAAAGTGTTATTTTTCTTTGCAATTATGCTTCTCATTTATGTGATTGCTTGATCCTTGTTGTATATACTTATTTGTTCCTTGTGATTGATTCTATCTCATTTTATACTTCATACATTTGACATCCATTCGCTTTTACTTCAATATTTAATGTTTACCTTACTTTTGATCTTGCCAAAGGGGGAGAAAGGGAAGTAGTAGAAGAATGTCCATGATATAACATAAGGGGAGTATAAGTTGAAGGGGAGCAATAGGAGCATCTATTTCAAATTTATAAATCCTTGGCAAACTTAATTGATCAACAAGTTTTGCTTAAAATCCTTGACCTTCTCAACTTTACACATGCAATTCATTTTCCTTAAATAAAATCAATCTAAGTTGTCAAAATAAAAAATGGGGTGATTATTGGATTAGGTTGGTCAAACCTAGATCAAAGGCCTCTTTTGATCTTAACAATGAAGACTGATAGGTACTAATATTTGGTTTAAGTGTTTTTTTACAGCTTATAAATTGGGTTCTTATTGGAAGCTGGATGAAAGTGTAAATCTCTAACTTTGAGTAAGACATCAAAATTTACGGTCAGGATCCTCTAATTCGTAATCGTGACCTTGCAATAAAGTTGGATGAAGTTAGGCCTGAAGAATTCATGGAGGATATCACAGTCACGATCTAGCTAGGGGGAACTTGAAAGACATACAAAGAGAGTCATGGTGGTGTTCACATCTAAAGTTGCGACCGTGAATTTCATAATTGAAAAGAAGGAACTATGTCTGTAATCATATCATGCCAAGTGTCCAAGGCAATTGTTGTAATATCAAAATTTGCAAGGGTGAAACATCTATCATGGCTGCAGCCTAAAAGAGTGCCTTCACCTCACCAAACATAAGGATTCGTGGTCCCTATTGTGCCCAAGAAGAATATCAATTGCGATCGCGACTTGGTTGGTTGGTCAAACATAACAGGTATATTTCTTGGAGCATCAATGGAAGAAAGACATATGAACTAGGCATTAGACACAAAATGGGATTCTCTACTGTGATTTCAGTCATCCTAGTGCAAATTGAAAAATCGTGACTGCAAAATGTCAGTCATGATCACAACTTCAGTTTGACGGGCATTTAATACAAAGTCTGCTTATATTACCTTAAAGATTTAGGCATTGTTTGTTAGTAACATCTCTTTGGTAGTTGTTGCCTATAAATACTCTATCAAACAGACATGAATGAAAGACAATTTCTTTTATTGTAGCAAAGCTCTTGCTAATTTGCTTCACAGCTTCTTATTTTTTGATTGTGAGTTCTTGTTGTTAAGTGTAAGCATTAAACACCATTGTATTTGGGTTGGGAGTTAGCCTAGTTATCAAAACTCTTGTAATATGTTAAAGTGTGGGTCTGTGTAAAACACTTGAGTGAGGTTTTATGTAAACTTTGAAACACTAATTGTAAAGGTTATATGTGAGCCATAAAACAAATTGTACAAGTTTGGTGTGAACTTGGAAACACCATTTTAAGTTGAGTGAAATACCCAATTGTGAAGAATTGGAGTGGACATAGGGTTTGTTAACACTAGAATCACGATAAATACCTTGTGTTCTTTCTCTCTACCTTTTCTCAATTCTCTAAACTCTTCATCTTTCCTCCAAATTTTTTCAATCTCCCACTAATTCAACCTCTCTTCTTGGTGCCCTAGGGCCAATGTGTTTGTTTCATAGGACATATTCTTTTGTTTTGACCATATTACAAACATATCTAACACTTTATCTTGATCCCATTCCTTAGCAATTTGTTAGGTTTTTCCTTTCATCTTCAAGCCCTTTCTTTTTATTCCTTCTAGGCCTACTAGGTTGCTCAACAAACACTAATGGCCATATTAGGGCCTCGATTTTCATGCCATTTTTTTGGGCCATTAAAAGGGGGAGGGGAGGGGAGGGGAGGGGGGAGGGGGCTAGATAATGCTACTAGCAGGTTATGTTTGTGTCTCTATAATAAAACTCATCAACATAATTGATAAGATATTTTCATAGATATTAGATACATGCAATTGCATGGCAACAAAGGATGCCATTTAACTCCCTAGTTTTGCAATTGCATGTATTCCCAATTAAGTCTACCATATGGGCTCTTCAAAAATGGAAACTTGATATTTCCTTCCAACAAGTTTAATATTGTAAAATTTGAGCAATTTCTTTATTTTCTCCACTTTCTTCTTAATTCTAGGTCAAATTAAATCTTTGCAGTTGATGAGCTATTTGATTGTGTCATGCATCCTAACCATTAAATGAATCCTCATATTTTCGAGCATATATATGGTATATGTATCCATTGAATGTTTTATAGATCTTATTATCAATAACATCTAATTTAGTATAGCTATTTATCATAGACTTATAGAATGCAAATTGATTCTTAGCTAAAAAAGCTGCATATATAACTTTTAACTTCCTCTTTCAAGTCATTTAGTCTAGAGTGGTATTGTACCTCACATGTGCTCTTTGCTATATCCTAGAATAGCTTATTAAATTTTGGACCACTGTAAACTTCTTCTAGTTGACATATGTATGCCTAGCATAGTTTTTATGCTATACTTATGGAGCCAAATTTTGTAAGGCATTCAAAAGGCCATGTCATAATACAATATATGCATTTATTAAGTGCATTAAATGTCATGTTAACAAATTAATGTAAAACATAAGGAAACGAATATGAAACCTCACAAATGTGAAAAGCTATCTTTTATTGGTTACTTATGAAGCACCAACCTAAGCCATTACTTACTCGTAACTCATGAAACAAAATTTCAAAAAACTGTGTCCAAATCTACTCATTCTTCCTCTTTACTACTGCCCATGCTATAGGATACAACTTGTTATTAGCACAATTAACAACAATAGGTAATAATGCTTCTCCAAAAATAGTTTGAAGAAATCAAGCATGAAAATCTAACGTGCTTGTACAACTACCATGAAACTAAATAACCTTTGAAAGACACAATTGCCCGTAGTGTCAGGTTCAATCTTAAACTTAAATCTTCCTTCTTTATTTTTTCTTTGTAACTTAGCAACATAGTATCTAAGTTTAGCATATTGTTATTGAAAAATCCCCTGAGGCTTGTTAAAAGATTTTCATTTAGCTTTATAACATGTCATTAAGGTAACGTCTGCATCAAACTTCAACTTCACATCATACTTCATCTTCATAGCACTATAATTTTGATTCCTCTTAAACAACATCAAACACTTTTTAGTTAACCGTTGAAAAATGACTTGCTTATTCGTTGGATCTCTAACAAAGTTATGAGCACCACCTAATGTCTTAATGATAAAGGTTTGTTCATCTTGTAACTTGGCAGCATGCACCTTCCATGGACAACTAGGAACATATATGGGATCTAGTTTTCCACAACCATTCCTATGCTAATATATATTATGCGCACCGATGACTGCATACCTCATATTTCCCTCTTTACACTCATTACCATCTTTGAACCTCATTCTAAGCTTAAATGTAAGCTCCTTATGATCATAGTTTGGTGTACAAACCTTTGCTTTTGCTCTCTGTTTCCTGTGTAGGCTTAGGTCATGCTTTTCACTTGAAATTGTTGTCACCACATAATCATATGAAGAAACATACTCATTATTGTATCCACTTTCCTTTGAGTATTTGTTCCTTCCATAATATCAATCATAGGTTGTCTAACATCAATAATAACATTTCCTTTTACAGCTTCTTTAGTTGAGGTCTTCTTCAAACTCTTTACTATGTTTGACTTCTTCCAAGGTGGTGCACTTATTGCTTCATCATATCTATTCTTTATTTTTTCATGCAACTTTGTGTTGGGTTTTGTAAAATAAGCACAATGGAAAAATAAAAATTTTAAACATGCAAAACCCACGAAGAATCCATGCAATTTGATTAGATTGATAAATGGGATATGAAATCTTACCAAACTAAATGAGAGTGGCAAGATTGTTGGAAGGCAGAGAGAGGGTTTACACTGGTAACACCTTGCCTTGAGCTTGGATAATAGAATATCATATTCAAATGTTACCAAAATGATGAACATCCTCTATAAGTATCCACATAAATAGTTTGTCTCCAAAGTGAATAATATGCTAGCACCAAGGTTATATTCACTCTCTTTCTTTCTAAACATTTTTTGAAGTTAACATGAATGTTCACACACTTTTTAAAAATCTTAAACATGTATATATCTAAATAGTTAAGATATATACGCCAAATCTGTATTTTAAGAGATATATAGATAACTAGATAACTTATTTTATTTTAACTTTTAAAATAATATATATATATATATCTACATATTTAAGATAATATCCTTAAATATCTTAATTATATATATCCAGAGGAAGCAGTAAATACAATTTCACTTTTGGGCTTGTTCTAAGTGTGAGATCCTGTAGGTTCATATCATATTGACAGTGGCTCAGAAATTATTTATGGACGACAAATCATAAAGGCCTTGAGCAAGACAATATGACTCCTTAAATTATGTAAAGGTCATTAATCCTACCTAACCTTTCTTACAAATAGTATGATAATCATTTTATTACATTATATCTTAATTGAATATAAGACATGAATCATGTCATCTTTATATAGTCCAATTAAATTGTTTCTCAATTTCTAAGTAAATTGATGGAAAATAACATTGATAACCTTTATTAATTTATTTTCGCATAGCCATGTAATTTCTTCAGCCTAACTAATTGAGAGACCTAGAGATATATTTCTCATAAATGCATAAGGGACAAATTCCTTCTCAAATCACTCATATTCCTTTATATGATGAACTCATTGTTTAATCTCATTCTGTATAATTATTCTTTTACAAATTTAGACTATATCAAAATATAAATTTCATCACATTGGAATTTATAGTGATCTTCAAGTTAAAGAATTAAGTTAATACTATTGCATGAGAATCACTTATGATAGTTTATTTTACGTAGTGTTTTCATAATGGATTGACCCAATATAATATTTCTTAAATATGTATCTATGTATTTGATTTACTATCCCATATACATGACTAGTAAAACATAATCATCAATTAAAATACATACTAGTCTTCATTTATTATTATCCCAACAATAATGACCTCCTAAGAATAATTTAGAATTTAATATTTTATACTTAAGGGTTTTACTATCAAGTCATATACTTGATGACCTTAAATAAAATTAACTATTAATACAATTTATCATTTAGTAATAAACACAATATAATAGAGATATTTAATAAAATACAACTATGAAATTATTAAAAATATCCATTATAAAAATGGCCTACGGTACATTACTAACACAAGGCACACCTCAAATGCCTTCTTGCTTCCAAGTGCTCCTTATCCTCAAAAGAGAAGTCATCATCTTTCATCCCATCATCAGTTTCACTTTCCTGAAGAGGTAGATATTTAGGATGCTTGCTGTCACATTCACTCCCAACACTAACCCTCTCAGCTTGTTGCATTTTAGTTACATAAGAACCTGTGTCATTTACAGTACCTCTAATACTAGAAGCTTTTACCATCATTATTACCATACACTTCATCATTACCCCTTGCATACTTTCTTCATCAATCCCTCCTATAATATTCTCTCTAGCAAACTCCATCACTAGTTCAACCTCCATATATATAAACACCATTATATTCCTAATATATTGTAGCAAAGCCATTACAAGATGATCATCACTAAAGAAGTAATGAAAACTTTTATCTAAATCCATTTATGAACACTCTTAATATCTTTGAATAACCCAAAGTTTTCACATCCCTCTCAATATCAAAGTAATATTTGTCTTATTTAGATCATAATTTTGTATTTCAAACATCTCCCCACCAACATATGAAATGCTATGTTCATTCTCTTAAACATCCCCATGGAGAATTTAAGTTGTAAACCAGTCCATTTTGCATATTAGGGAACATAAAATTAAACAATACGTTGAACAATTTATTTGATATTAAAGTTTGGCGTCTAGTATATAACATTAATTAAATAATATATTAACCCTAACTTTTAAAACCCTAAGATACAAAGACATTTATTTTAGGCATAGAAAACACCAATGTTACCCCAACATTAATTAAAAAAAAAAGAAAAATCAATGAAAGATACCTATTGATTCTATTGTCTTTACTTATGTAAATGCTTCAAGGTAGATAATCAATGACAGGACCATAAACCTTAGAAACGTAATATCATTGAAATTGAATGGCTTATAAATGTACACGTTAGGGTAAATGGAACCAATGGTCACTGAAGTATGCTCATATATCAATTGTTGTAACATCTTTTTAATTTTGATCAATTTTATCATTAAACTCTGATTACAATTCTAATATGACATAATTAGCCAATTTTCAGCCAAATAAGCAGATGTGGTAGTTAGAGTTAATTAAAGAGTTGAGATTATGACATCTGGCATAGTGGGTCCCATAAATTAATCTTGAAAAAGTTACCATTAACAGTAACTTTCTCTTTCTCTCACTCTCTCTCTCTCTCTCATCTTCTCACTAATTACACAAGTTCATCTCATCTCCTGTCAATTTGCTTCTGCTCTTCTCTCCTCTCCTTTTCTCTCCTCTTCTCTAATTGATTCTCCTTTTTTTGCTATTCCCCAAATTTGACAAACACTATTTGACCCTTTCTTAACCATGTTCTCTTTTTCACCAAGCATGGGTTATACATACCTATGTTAGGGCTGTATAGCCCTAGGATTGAAAATGGGGAACCATTTCTAGAAGATTCTTTAGATTGGGGCTTAGGGAAAGTAATATAGCCTTAAATTAGGTTGTACAACCTTGCTTTAGGGTTGTACAACCTATCAATCTTGGTTGGTAGTCACAAGCTAGGTTTGGGCTTAGTCTTTGACTTTTCTAAGGTTTTGTGGGGCTTTTCAGCCCTTTATTTGGTAATTCCTTTTTCATTATAGCGATTTATTTCAGTGATTTCATCATTGGACTTTGCATCCTAAGGACTAAAATTTGTTGCTTATGGTTTGCCCCCTACTTTGTGGGGCTTGAAAAATAATATTTGAGAAATGACAGTTAGATAACACATAACAAATCATTAGTTATAAGCTTGAACACTGTGTAAAGGATACAAAATGATACAATTTTATTAGCAGCTCTTCGAGCAAGTATTAAGCTCCTTAGCAGCCCTCTAACAAGTACCAAGGTTATGTTTCTTCTTCTAGTAGCCCTCTAGGAAGTACTGGAGCTGGTCGTTCTTCAACAACTCTCAAGTAGGTATTGAACTTCTTGCCAACTCTCTTAAAAGTACCGAGGTTAAGTTTCTCATTCTAGTAGCCCTTTAGTAAGTGTTAGAGTTGATCGTTTTTCAACAGCTCTCAAGTAGGTACTGAACTTCTTGGCAGCTCTCTAGAAAATACCAAAGTCATGCTTCTCCTTCCAGCAACCCTCTAGCAAGTATTGGAATTGATTGTCTAAAGCAAGTACTGAACTTATTGGTTGCTCTCTAGCAAGTACTAATGTTATGTTTCTCTTTATAAGTGTTTCAGTCTTTTTGACCAGTGATTATGGTTCAGGGATACCCCTGGGTGTTCCTTGTGTCGTTTGGGCCCTTCTGGAATTGATAAAATTGAATTCATTTACTTGCAACTTGTTTGGTTATCCTGGAGTTTGTCTTTATCTGAAGGTAATGGGCCTTAGGCTTAGATATTGTAAGTAGCGCTTCCTTGGGCTTCATATAAAAATACTACTTTTATTATTGATGGATATCTTAGTGGTCTGCTTGAATCAGGAAACTTGGGGTGTTTTCAAGGTTCTCCAAAAGGAATAAAGGTATTTTGGTAATTTATCACTCTGGGGTTTTTTGGAAAGTTGGGGGCATTTTGGTAACTTGAATGTAATTAGGCTTGAGGGAATGTCTGGGGTATTCTAGTAATTTGGGTGTAATTAGGCTTGAGGGAATGCCTTGGGTATTCTAGTAATTTGGGTGTAATTGGGCTTGAGGGAATGTCAGGGTATTTTGGTAATTTGGGTGCTTTAGGGTTTTTTGGAAAGTTAGGAGCATTTTGATAATTTGGTTGTAATTAAGCTTGATGAGAAATTGAGGTATTTTGGTAATTTGGCCATAATTGGGTTTGATGAGAAGCTGGGGATATTTTGGTAATTTGGCTATAATGGGGCACAAAGAGAGGTTAGGGGTATTTTAGGCTAACGAGGAAGCTGGGCTTGGTAGGCTAAGGAGATAGTTGGGCCTACTAGGACTAGCCAGGGCTGGCATAGCCCAGTAGAGTTGTATAACACGAGGCCACTGTAAAAGGTCTCTAAAAGCGATCGTTTTCATTCGTGCCATTCCCCTTCCCTTTTTAAGCTTTCTCTCTCTAAGCTTTAGACTTAGCTCTTAGGTTGCCCTAGCTCCTTTAGGTGACCGACATGGTCAAGTTTCATGATGACGTGATTTTCAACGTTAAAGAGAAATTTCTTGATAAGGACCTCTCAACTCTTGACATCCTAAATCAGCTGCAATCCCAGTGAGGGTTCGGGCGAGTGAACCCATTGAAGAATGTGATTGTGAAGATGATTACTTTAGGATTTTAGCCAGTCGATGAAACTCATGTGGTCTACGATTTTTACCGTCATCTTGCAGAAGCCACTTCGGGAATGGTTGGTGCCCTTTTTCTTTCTTGTCATTTTTTTTATTTTTTAGGCTTTAGGTGTTGCCTCTAGATTTATTTCTTGCCTATGAACACTAGGTTAGCTTATAAAATATTTAAAAATAATTTTTTAAGACATTTATCATTTATTTTAATGAAATTTATTTTGGGTCTGGATGATTGCCTTGATTTGCGTGCCCTTGGTTTCACTCCATAGCTTGCATAAAGAGATAATTAAGATTAATTCACAAAAAGATTCTTGAGCAATTAGGATGCATACCTAAGTGACTACTATGTTATTGTCTTTAAACTTACCGATCTCCTGGTGTTTTGTTCATAATTTTTTTTGAACGCTAGTGACTAAGATTCATTATCCTTTTATTTTGTGAGCTGCTATAATTGTGCAAAATGATCCATACACATGTATTTTATTGCCTATTTCTTTTCATCTTTAGGGGATCATTTCCTTTTAGAAAGGAGGCAGTTCTAGCGGACCTATTGGGGAGTGGGATCATATATTGCACCCCCGAGCTGTGACCCATTTGGAAGGGACTGGGATATGGTCCTTCCTGTAAATGCTACCTGACGAGACACTAGGGATCGATTTGTTGATGGTGCACGCATTGGTGGAGGGGTGGATAGACATGACCCATACTTTTCATCTACCATTAATCGATGAGATTATGATCACTCTTGAGGACTTCACCTTTTTGATCAGGTTACGATTTATGGGCATTCCTCTACCTACCATTGGACATACATTATCCAGTTCTCTAATTATTTTATGGAGAGTCCTTAGTTGTATTCTCCTAAGCAAGACCGTAACGAGGTTGAGCATTCAATAGGCACGATGCTATTTATATACACATTGTTAGGATCTTTGTTCTCAAACACTTCTAAGGTGATAAACCTAAGTTTAGTGCCCATATTGGAGGACCTGAGCTTGTTGCACCACTTTAACTAGGGCTGTGCAACACTAACGTACCTTTACCATTACCTTGATTGGTGCTTCTAGGTCTAAGGCTACATGTGCGGTGCCTGGAGAGTGTTGATTGTGACTATTGTTGATCTCTCTTATTCTTTGTACTTTGGTCCTACTTCATTGTTTAATGTTCATATCATTCCTTATTGACAGGTATGGGTCGTTGAGTAGGGCTTGCTGCAGGGACTAGAACTTATGGACAGTATGGAGGGTGGCTACCCTCATTTTGCTTGATGGAGTGTAGTGAACTATGAGAATTCTTTTGAGGCTACCAGGCGTACTCGCCTGAGCATGATCATTATGAACTAGGTATGTTTCCTGCATTGATATCATTATGTTAGTCATTATTATCTATCGTATTATTTAGTCTTATACTTATAGTGATTTTGTGTCCTTCTTGCAGTTACACCTTAAAATTCAATCGTCATTGATGGTGGGGCCCTTCATTCGAGATTATTATCTAAGTGACTCATCTTTCGCTGATATGATGGTCTGGAAAAATGACTTGTCCCACCGTGTCTACCTACTAGTTTGTTCTGGGTAAGGGATCTCAGGGGCGCAGAGCTAGCTGCGACCATGCTTTATGTGTTTAGGGAGTTGTTATCTTTTGCGGAAGTCCCTTACAGGTCTTGAATGATTGACACTCTCATGGGGAGGCTTTCTTTGATTGAGGCAGTTATCTACATGTTTCCTTGCTATGCACTTGATAAAGGGATTGCCCTATAACACATGGATTAAGGTACTGCTACCATACATCCCAGAGGCCTTCTGCTTTTGCTTTTGGATATGGCTTGGCTGTTGTTCAGGGTCATAAATAGGCCTATGGATCTGCTTTAGAGGGCATAGAGCTTGTTATGGTGGGTGCTTTGGCCTCTATGCCAGACAGCTTGATGGAGTCTTACATGGCTTCGTTGACTGGGTCGATGAAGTCACTGCAGGTCACCCAGTTTGTTTATGCTTTTGAGCTTGTCGAGACCACCCATGTAAGTGTCTTATTTCTTTGCATTTATTATGTCTCGATTGCATTACAAACTAAACTTCTGGGAATGTTTTCCTTTTCCCCTTTTGCAGACTCCTCGCATCCAAATAGAGGCCATGGTTGATTTGAATGCTACCCTGAAGAGGGCTGTGATGCAGTAGACTCAGTCTATGCTAGTTAGTGAAATAAAACAATGCATGTATGCATGTTCATGGTTTGTGCTTTGTGTGTTTTATATCCTACATATTTTAACCCTCATGCTCTCTATAGGAGATGATCCAACGCCAAAACTGCAAGCTTAGTGAAAAGGATTAGTGCATAGCAAAGGTGGAGACAGAGATGGAGCGTCTAGCCCAAGCAGCCAGAGATCATGGTTATGTGGAGACAAATAGTGAGGCTGAGGATTTTTAGGCGACACCTTTTAGAAGTGAAGGTAACTGAGCTCTTGAGACCCTCACCCCTTTGTTGTTTAGGATATTTTTCCCTTTTCCTTCATTCTAGTACAATACATTTGATATATATTTACATAGCTAGACAGTTTATTAGGTGATTTGAAAGGCTTTTTTTTTGGATGCTTGCTTAGGACATTCTAGAACAAATTAAGGTGGCATTACCTCTATTTTTTATTTATCAAACTTTGATATTTTATATGGATATATAGAAATCTAGTTCTCTTTTATTGTGTGTCTCTGAATATATGTTAATGATTCTTTAACACATATGTTTTATAGAACAGATGCCTAAGTTATCGCTAGCTTAGAAACCATAGAGAGGGTTGCTTATTTTGTCTCTATGGGGTGAGGACTATACAACCTACTTAGAGGGCTATACAGACTTGAAAAAGGGATTGTACAACCCATGGGTCTGGCACTTTTGTTATAAAAGCCCATTTCAAGCTTGCTCTTTTCATTCGCTACCTCTAACTCCCCAAACATGGCAAAAACCTTTCTAAGGTTTGTCTTGCCCTAAGTTTGGTATGACCTACCATGGGTAAGTCTTTCTTCTCTCTGCTACCTCTCTTTTGTTCGTCTCTACTTACATTTCTTATAGACAACTTATGACTTATGGGACTCCATTACCCATACCTTCCATTTCAGGGATATAAAAATTTATCCTTTACTATAGGAGCTTGACATTATTTTTAACTTTTGTGTCATAGTAACATATCAGATTGCACTGCCTCAACTCGATTACCCACATATTAGGAAGATGTAGAGCTGTTTGACATAAAGTATAAGTAGGTACCCAGGTACAAATTAGGCAAGGAGAAGATCATCATGACTCCTTTTATCACTCTTATCCCCTTTAGGGGCCATGTTAGTGCAGCTTAAGCTCGCATTGCAATAATCATTCTAATAGGCAAGTATCTATTGAGAAGGGATGATGGTGAGATCAATTTACAGATTTTACCACTTTTAAAGGGAGCAGAGTCAGGGAGGACCCTTATGCCAACGATTCTAGGGGAGACCATCATAGGACTGGATAGAGTGGCTTGGTGTTGGCAATTCTTACACGGGTAGCCCACTACTGCTTGAGGTATGAATTTTCCTTACAACATCTTTCCTTGTGATAAACTTTCTTTTTCTTTATTTTTATTTTCTTTTTTTTTTATTGACCTAACTTTTGCCTGGACCATGCTTGCGAGTTTTCAATCCAGTGGGCTGATCATTTTTGCTTAAGCTGCTCTTTTGGGTTTTCAACCTAACAAACATCTTTTATTTTCTTCTTTCCTTTTTCTTTTCTTCCCTTTTTTTTCTTCTTTTTTCTTTTTATATATGGTTATAAAAGAGATTGGGACTATTAGTTACCCCTATCATGGATGTAAGGCTTTATTACCCATAACATCATTCGAATCATTGATTGTCAAGGCTAGCTACTACTAGAGCCGAATAGGTCGAGTGGATGGCTCACATTTCTGCCATCGACATCCGTTGGAGTTGCCCATGGTGAAACATATTATGTGTCACCTTGAAGACTTATGGGGATTACATCACTATTCCAACCTTAGCTTTAGCCACACTTTATTACCCAGCTCGCATGGGTCACTAATTCAACGCTGCCAATTTGAGGTGCAACTTCTTCCTCCATTTGTGGAGGGTCCTTTGTCTCAACACTTTTGGATAGGATTGAGGCCACATGGATTGGTCGTCACATCTATGACTTTTACACTAGTAGAGAGCCTGACGATGACATGAACTACATGGCATGGTTACACGACCTTTAGATCTATAAGCATCACACTAGCAAATAGTAGACAATGATCTTTTCTAGAAAAGACTGTTTTATATCTAGTTCAAAACATGTATGACTAATTACCTTACTTATGTAAATGTATTTCCATTTGATGTTATGCATGGCATGAATCATTTACATTTTGCATATTTAGACATTAATTAAATGCACAATTTCTACTTTTAATGCTGACATACTGGATCATCCAATTGTCTTGCTCAATTCCACTGCTTCTTCACTCTGGTATAATCCCTTGTTGCTTAGTTATCCTTGTCAATGGTCCCCTAGTGGTCAGTTGCACTCTCTCAACTTTTAGTATATTCATTTTATACATTTTGATGCTCTAACATCTGCCTAAGTCACCTTTTGGGTTTTCAACCTGGCGAGCTTTTCTTTCCTTTTTTTAACTTTTATTTAGGCCCTAATTTTTGACTATACCACTCTTTAGGGTTTTCGACTTATTGGGCTTTTTTCTTTTTCTCACACCTCACAAAATACTTCTTGAGCTAGACTAAATTCATTAGCTCAGTAAATTCATTCCCATCCATATATGCTAATTTCACTGTGTTGCTTAAGTGGATTTGCTTGACCATGTAGGGACCTTCCTAATTCAGCTTGAATTTCCCTCGAGGACCCTGATTTTGCAGTCAGACTACCTTTAACACTAGATCACTAATCTTTATCATACTCGGTTTGACCTTCTTGTTAAATGCATGAGCCATTCTGGCTTGATACAACATAATGTGATACAAGACCTCAATCGATTTTGATCCAACATTGCAAATTACTTAAGTCTTTTCATCATCTAGTGGTACTTAGGAATGCCAAGCTCAACTAATACCCATAAGGACTTCACTTATAGCTTAATCGGCAACACTGCCTCCATCCCATATACTAAAGAGTATGGTGTCATCCCAGTTGATGCTCTTATTACTGTCTGATAACCCTGTAAAGTGAAAGGTAATTTCTCATACCAGTCTTTGTGCGTCTTAACCATTTTAGCTAGAATGTTTTTAACATTCTTATTTGTCACTTCTATCGCTCTATTGGCTTATAGTCTATAAGGTGATAACTTGTGGTGGACCATACCATATCTTTCCAATATAACCTTTACCTCTACCTGGAAATGGATGCCATTGTCTATAACAATATGGCGTAACATACCATAGTGGCATATTAGATTCTTCTCAATAAATCTTGCCATTTGTTTTGCCCCCAGCTTGCTAAAGGCTTTAGCCTCTACCCACTTTATAAAATAATGCATTGCTATAATAATATACTTGTGTCCTCTTATAGATGTCGGCTTGATTTCCCCAATCACATTGATGGCCTATGCTCCAAATGGCCAAAGAGAGGTGAGATTTTGTAACTCTATCGGCAACAGATGACTGAGGCTATCGTGGAGCTGATATTTGTGATAACTCTGAACCTTTTGAATACAGTCATGTTTTGTAGTAGTCCAGTAATATCCCAATCTCAAGATTTTCGTTGCAAACACCTTACCATTCATGTGGACACCATAAACCCCTGCATATACCTCCTCCATGACTTATGGGCCTCTTCTTCAGCTAAACATCACAAATAAATCTCATCAAACATTCTCTTATACATTACCCCATCATTCACCATAAACTATAAAGACAACCTTCAAATCACGTCCATATCCTTTTTCTTTGCCCTTTTCGGGTATTCGTCGCCTTTTAAGTATCTTTGTATATTGAAATACTATGGGCAATTTTCTACTGACATCCGCATCACTCTTGTACCCATGTAATATGGTGTCCTAGGCCGGAGTGTGATAAGTGGCTTCATGTGCATCACCCTGGGCCCTTATCAACTAGAGACTAGAGCAGCCAAACGTCAACCATTGCATTTTTTTTCTCCTTATAGATGATGAAATGAGACCCTTTGAAAGTTTTACTCTAATTCTTTTACATTTTTCAAGTACAGGACCAAACGTTTTTCTCTCAACTCCCACTCATCTGTTATCTATGTAATGAAAAATAATGAATCCCAAAACACCTTTGCTGCCTTGACCCTTATTTGCTTTAAAAGTTCGAGCCCCAACATATATGCTTCATACTCGACCATATTGTTAGTTACCTTGTAATCCAACTTCTAGGCTATTGAAAAGAGTTCTTCTTCTAGTGAAATCATAACTACCCCTACACCTTCCCTTTTCTTGTTTACTAGTCCGTCAAAGTAAACTCTCTACCCTAGAGGTTTAATTGCTCCTAACCCCTGTTCTAAAAACTAGGAAGGCACTGATTCTCCTTCTTTAAGTGTTTGTTGTGCCAAATACTATGAGACTGCTTGCCATTTGATCACCTTCTTGGCTATGTACCTAATATCAAATTCAGTCAGTATGATCAACCACTTTGCTTATCATTCTGTTAAGGAAGGCATCTTGTGGAGGTATCTAATTGGGTCTAGCTTCAAAATCACCTTGATAAAGTACAACTAAAAGTAATGCCTCAGCTTATTTATTGTCCAGACTAGCGCCATCCAAATCATCTCTATCTGGTTGTACTTCTCTTCATAGGGTAACAACTTCTTGTTAAGATAATATATTGTGTGCTCATTCCCTGCTTTATCTTCTTGAGCTAATATCACACTTACAAAACTATCTTTGGATGTTAGATACAAAGTTAGTGGTTTTTTGGAGCTCGGTAGCTTTAATACTAGTAGGTTAGTTAGATAATCTTTTATTTTCTCAAAGGCCTTTTGACACTGTTCATTCCATTCTACCAGTTGATTCTTCCTTAGCAATTTGAAAATAGGTTCATAGATGGGGGTCAATCTTGTTATGAACTGACTGATGTACTCCAAGCGGCCCAAGAAACCTCATATTTTTTTCTCTTTTTTAGGTATGAGCATGTCTTGAATTGCCTTCAGCTTATCGAGATATATTTCAATGTCTTTCTCATTGATCACATGTCCCAACTGCTTATTGGACGTAGCTCCAAACTACATTTTTTTTATTCAGCCTTGAATTGTACTCGCCGACTCTTTTAAGGAAATTCTTTAGAGCCTCAAAATGCCCTTCCTTTGTTTGCAATTTCACCATCATGTCATCCACGTATGCCTCCACCTCTTTCTGGATTAAGTCATGCAATGAGGCTGTTATGGGTTTCCTATATATATATATATATATATA
>CATIWR010406241.1:0-31804 GCA_949677035.1 Omphalea diandra
GTTTTGTGGTTGTTTGTTAAGCGTACGTGCACATTCTATATATATAGCATGCTATGAGTTGTGTGTGGTGTGCTTAAGAATGGTATGATTATCTTAAGCTATGTTGGTTTCCAATTGTATTTCTGGAAACAAAGGCTAAGGCTGTGTGTATTTCCAAAATGGAAATAAAAGCCTTATTATGAAGCCTTGTGAATTTTTCTTGCTCATTTGAGCATGTGTGAAAGAGAAATATTTAGAGGACTGACAAATAAAATAGTGTATTAATCACATGTGAGTGCTATTTTCTTGCTACACTACCATCTCGAAATCCAGGTCGGTTAGGTTATCAATATTTGTGACTATGAATTGGTATTGTGCCAATAAGAGACATAATTACTGTCATGATCTGATATTCATAATTTAATGTGGACGGGATTATGTTTAAGGTGACATTTTATCAATAAACTATATGTTTTCTAAAATTTTGTTGCCACATTTGAGTTTAAAGTATTCAGTCTGAGAGTCGTTTTTAAAAATATTTTCTTTCATAAAACATGAAAATGTCATAATTAGTATTACCCAAGTGGGAGAATGTTGAAATTTTTATGTGGGTTAATATTAATTATGGATTTATTTTAATTATTTATAAAATAGACTGAATAATATAGTTTATTGATTAGTGGGTAAGCACAATTAAAATAGTGATAAAATGAGTTATGAGTTTGTGACACTTTTAGTGGATCGATATGAAAGACGGTTAGTGTAGAACTATTTTAACATGGACCTGTGATGGGTGGACCTATTAAAATCTATTGTAAATAGGCTAAGTCTCCTTCTCTGCCTTCATAACCCTAACCTAGTTGCTACACCCATTGTAGCCATATTGTGAGAAGGTTAATTAGAGGAAAACCTAGTTTTCGTTTTTAACCCTTCTGACCAATTATCTCAGTATTCAATTTTCAGTAGTCACAATAGAACAATTTTGTAACTACTGTGCCAACAGGTACGCAATTTATTTTCGCTTAATTATGAATGGTATTCTAAATTCATATACTAGATACTAAATTATAACAATTGATCCAAAAGCATTGGCCGATAAACTCCACACTTATGCTGAAGAAGTGAGACCAATAACATAGGAAAATACTTCCTCAGAGAGAGAAAAAAAGAGCCAAGATAAAAGCATTTGGTCCTTCTTGAACCATTCAATGTAGGCTAGATTAAGAATGGTGATAAGAGGTGTTGTTTAAGTTTGAATTTCCTTTAGTGGTAGTGGTGATAAAAACCAATTAAATTTTGATAGTTGAGCAGTGGAAGGAATTGAGTTTTCCATGACAAATAATTTTTGAACTTAAGTTTCATGGCAAAGGCATGGGCAACAATGGTTAAAGTGGAGATAACGGTTGGGGGTTGAAGTCATGTTTTGTGACGTTAAGGAAGCAGAAGAAGAGAGGGAGGAAGAGGAAATGATGGGAGTGTTGGTGGCCATTTGTTTGTTTTGGCTCTGATACCATATAATATGCAATGGTTTTCTATTAATTAATATGTAACATGATTACAACAGTATTTATAGCAGTTTAGGGATACATAAGGATACGTGATAAGAAGAGGATAAGTGATAAGAATAGAAAAAGGATGAGCAACAAGTGAAAATAAGTTTTATCTCCCTATACTTGCAATAATACTTTATTTTTACTCAATTTAAAAATAATTTTCAAAAATATTAATATTTTATTTCAATTTGATATTAAAATAAAATATTATTTTATATTTTTAAATGATACAATTTTATTTTTAGATATTTAGTCCTCATATGGATTGAGGGTATATAGATTTTTATCAAATTCATGGATTTAAAAATTATAGATTTGTAAACTTTAAAATCTATATATTTATAAAATTTCATTTGTTTGGTATGTATGATAAATTCATGAATTTAAAGGATATTTTTATAATTAAATATAATTTTAAGAATTCACAAAATTCTATTTATTATAAAGGATTTTAAAATCTTTCATTTAGAAGGATTATAGTATATGATAGATTTAAACAATCCATACATTTTTACTAATATTTTCTCAACCAAAAGATGTATTTTGAATAAATCCATGGATTTTTCAAAATTCCTTCAATTAAATGATATATTGAATAATAAACTAATAAATCTTTAATTTTATTTCAAGGATAAATTTTTTAAGCAACCAAAAGATGCGAGTTGATCTCAAAAATCTGATCAAAAAGAGCATTAAGGTGAAAATGTCCACTTGGAAATTGATTTGGGCACCATTGAAGTATGAAAGCTTATTAGTTTTTTTATTTCTTTTATGGCCATCATGTGCTTCGTAATTGCGATGCTATTAATGATCACGACACTGTGAAGGTGACTTGCAGCTATGACAATGATATCAAAGCCTCCTCTTTAAAGAAAATAGTTGAAAAATCCTCCCCATTAAGTGACCTAAGTGAAATGCCTTATTTGTCGCACTAGGGAACCTAGAACCCATGAAAGTACCCCTCCTACCAATGAGCCATTTATCTAACTAAACCCAAAGATATAACATGCATTTTTTATATTGATGACTAAGCAGAACTGACCATGTCAACAACCACAAATGATCTACACTGATTGGCTATTAACCTTGCAACTACATCTACACAGACAACACCCTGAACCTCTCTTGACAAGCCAAGTGTCTCCACTGACACTTGTCCCCCTTTCACCATGCTTGTTGAAATTCAAACCATAAAAGCACCCCCAACTGCACCATATTGTTCCCTCCTGCATTTGATAGTGATATCAACTCACACCCTACTTCAAGGTCCATTTGTACAGACCTAATTAGGCTTTAAACCCTACTAATATGGAATCAATTTTCACAGAAAATTATTGTAAGGTTTGAAACCCTTACTCTAACTCATCTCTCCCACCTTTCTCCTCTTTTATAAGTCAAGGTAAACCTCTCTTGAAAAAGTGGAAAAAACAGGCTCGTAAAAAGCAAGTCATGAAGACAAATCATGCTATGGCTCGTAAAAAGCAAGTCATGAAGAAAAATCATGCCTATGTCATTGGTTTAAAAAGACTTCCTGATAAAGTAGTCGAGTTTTTCTTTCAAAACTATAGCCTCAGCAGTCAAAGAAACTAAAGCTAGATTAGCCACGTGTGAGCCCGAATTCTCTTATTAATAACACAAAGGTTGTAGAGCAACCCCGTTAAAAGCCATGAGTCTCCTATGTTGGAACTATTGTGGGTTGGGGAACCCTATAACAGTTAGCTACTTATGGAGGTTTCTAGCCCCCAATGTTCCCTCAATGGTGTTCTTGATGGGGATAAAGTTATATGCACATAAAATGTGTAGATTTAGGAGTAGTTTGGGTTTTATGAATGGTATAGATATTAGGCGTGAATGTTCAAAGGGTAGTTTGTCATTGATGTGATCAGATTTTGTCTCTATATACTTGTTTTCAATGTCGCAATACCATATTAATGTAATTTGGATAATTAGTAGAGGTTGATAAGGTTATATGGTTTTCATTTTAAGGAGTAGAAACATTTAACATGGGATTTAATTTGAAGATTTAAAAATGAATAATCTCTTCTTTGGCTAATGATGAGAGACCTCAATGAGATATTGTTCAGTTTTGAGAAGGATGAAGGCATCCTAAAACCCATTTCATGCATATGGGCATTCCAAGAAGCTTTTAAGTTTTGTAAGCTAAATGATCTGAGTTATAAAAGCTTGAATTTCACTTGGTATAATGGGTATAGTAGATCCGATCATATCAGAGAAATATTAGACAGATTTGTGGGCATAGAGGAATGGATTGAATTATATCTAAGCTATAAAGTATGTACCCTTAGTTGTGTTTGTTTATATCATTCTCCTCTACAAATATTATTGAATCCTAAATCAAAATCACAAAGGAGGAAGAAGAAACTTTTTAGATTTGAGGAAATGTGGCTACGGAGAGCTCATGTTGACAAGTGGTAGAAGGGGCATGGATGGGATCTGATTTGGGTCAAAAGGGGGTTGCTTAGAAAAATTTTAAGATGTGGTGAGGCTCTCCAAGCATGGAACTATTTTGCTTTTGGAAATGTGAAATGAGAATTATTAAAGGCTCACCTTGAATTAGATCTTCTTCAAGCAACTCCTCGAAATGAATTGAAGATGGAAAGCTAAAAGGAAATCTAAAACCACATTGCATAACTAATTTATAAGAAAGAGCTTATGTAGAAGTAGAGGTCTAGAGTTTTGTGGCTTAAAAAGGACTATAACTCTTTCTTGATAGCAAATACAACCATAGAACTAAGCATAACATTATTAGGGGGATTAGAGATAAGAATGAAATTTGGAAAGAAGAAAATGGGGATATTACAACAACATTCCAAAGATACTTTTATACTATCTTTGCTAATTTTAACTTGATTATAGAAGATGATGTTTTGAAAGATATTTTTGAGAAAGTAAGCCTTGAAATGAATGTTTTCTTCCTTTAAGAGTTCACTAAAGATGAAGTAATAATTACCTTGAAGCAAATTCATTCGACTAAAGCCCCTAGATCAGATAGTATGCTTGGTATCTTTTTTAAATCTTTTTAGCCTACTATTCAATCCGATGAGATTGTTATGTTTTAAATATTTTGAATCACTAGAGTGATACTTCATCCCTTAATTATACTTTCATAGTTCTCATTCCTAAAATTAAATCTCCTTCAACCTCGAAAGATTGTGATCTTATAAGTCTTCGCAATGTGATTTTTAAATTGATTACTATTGCTAATAAATATAAGTTTTTTCTTCTGAATGATATTCAATGGTGTCAGTCAACCTTTACCCCTGGTAGAAGGATTACAGGTAATGCCTTATTAGTGTTTGAAATGTTCCATAATATGAAAAACAAAAAAGAGGGGAACAAAGGTTTATTTACTCTTAAACATAGTATGAGCAAAGCTTGCAATAGGGTAGAGTGGGATACTTTTATGCTTAAGTTAGGTTTTGCTCCTCTTTTTCTTTTGCTTATTATGAGATGTGTTAGAACTATTTCCTATTCTATTCTTTTTAATGGTCATCCCTAGATGCCTTTGACTCCCCAAAGAGATTTGAGAAAAGGCGACCCTTTTTTGCTATATCTTTTTTTCATATGTACTAAAATTTTATCTTATTCTTTGCATTCAACTAATTTTAGTTGGAAGTATATCTTTGGAAAGGTCTCTATGATTAAAGCCACAAAGAACTCTAAATTGCTTAACCTCTATGACCTATATTCAAGTAAAAAATTCAATCTAGAAAAGTCAAAGATTAGTTTTAGTCCTAATGTTCTGGAGTCCCTCAAAGGTGATATGATTTCTACAATTAGAGTGAAACCGATGGTATCTCATTCTCAGTATTTAGAGCTACTAATTATAATAGGTAAATCTAGAAGAGTGGTGTTTATTTTATTGAAGTCTAAAGTGCGAGCTAAGATGAAGGGTTGGAAGGAATGAACCCTTTCAAAAGCAGGTGGGAGATCATGATTAAATCAGTCCTACAGGCCATCCCTACATATATGATGAGTTACTTCCTTCTTTCAAGTTTAGTATGTAACAAAATTAATTCCTTGATAGCTAAATTTTGGTGAGGGAGTTTAGGTGAGGAAAATAAGATTTATTAGGTTATATGGGATGTTTTGACAATGAGCAAAAATAGAGGAAGGATGGGATTTTGAGATAATAATTCATTTAACCTTGCCCTTTTAGCAAAGTAGGTGGACTGATTAATGATGCAATCCTAGTTAACACCCATCATAATGATTCACTCAAATTCTAAGGACAAATGTCAATGGCATGCTTAAAGGAGCTAATGAAGCTTTTGGAGAATTTATGCATGGAGAAATCAAGACTGGAATAAAGATTCAAAATAATCATATGCATGGAGAAATTAGGGTATTTGAGTGGATCTTCAATCAGCCCAATAAAGCCTATTCGACCTTAATTTCATGTGTGTATGATTAATTTAGAGTCTATAAGATGAGACCAATAAATGGTGAAAAGATTCCAAAAGATTTCATCTTAGGACAAAAATTATTAGAACAAGACACAGTGGACATGGTTGTCTTAAAACAAGACATAATAGATAAAGTTGTCTTAAAGCAAGACAAAACACATCATGTCATAATTTAAGACATAAGTTGAGACTAAGATAAGTTTAGATAAGAGTAAGATAAGACAAGATAAGAAGATAAGGTCAACAAGTCAAAGTCAACGATCTTCCAAGATTTGCTTAGTAGGCATTGTCTTCCTAATTCTTTCATACTTCTTCTCTTATTGGTTGAATTTGGTGTCTTCATTAGATTAGGATTTTAATTATTTCTTGATTAGGAGATTTGTATCTTGTAGAACTCCTGATTAGTGTTTAATAGGATTAGAAGTCAACATGGTCGAATGCACTTAGTCCAAATTATAAGCATTGTTCTATTTATTCTCCTATTTAAATTAGGATTATCAGCTAATGTTTTAGGAAGAATAAAAGTCATTTTAGCTTATCATACTTAAGAATATCCTAGGGTGATTCTTTTCCTTCTATTAGGTTTTGTGCTAGTTAAAGCTTTATAAGCCTCTAAAAGGCCCTAAAAATGAGTTTATAAGGGGTTAATGATAATTTCAATTTTTTTGTGAGATTTTATTCTCTTCTTTAGTTCTTAAAAGAACTTGGTAAGGTTATTAGGTAAAGGCTTAATTAACTTTGCAAAACTAGTTAATTCTAGGCTTAAAATTGGCATAGACAATTCTAGGTTCTTGAGTTAACAATCTTTAAATATTTATAATTTAGGTTGCTAGAAACATATTCTTTAAAGGTTTAGTTGAGATTTAAAGATCTATTGCTTGATTCTTGATAAATGTTAGGGTAAAGGTATTAACATTGTATACAAGTTTAGGACAAGTTACCCACGTTCATCATATCATTTAGTATCACAGCCAATGTTTCAAAATCAAGTATGTATCCTTTGTGTTTCTTGTTCTTTATGTTTTGCATCTTGTTTTCTTCTTTCTATTTGTTTTTGTGTGTTTCCATTTGTTTTTGAATATTTTCATTTGTTTCCATTTGTTTTCGAGCGTTTTCATTTGTTTTCTTATGATTTTGTTTGTTTTCGTGTGTTTTTGTATGTTTTCATATGTTTCCATTTGTTTCTATGTATTTTCGTTTGCTTTCCCTATGCTCTTCTTCTTTAATTCATTTTATTCATCTTCTTAACTAATTAGTTTGTTTTTTATTTCAAATTTATGGCCATCCAAATCCAAAAAGACAAAAAAATTTTGGTGTTTAAACTATTCTTCTTCAATTCAATTTCTATTCTTGTTTTGCAAGATTATTATTTTCTTGTATTTTCTTCTTCAAGATCAATTATCTTAGCATTGTTTATTCAAAAAAAAAAAGACATCAAAAAAAGAAAAAGAAAAAAAGCTTGTGTTTGGCCTTATTGCAAAAAGAGCAATATGAATTGGTTTATTAAAAATTGAATTCAACCTAAACGTCAATTTCCATGTTTTACTTTAAATTCAAGACGTTTGTAATATTCTAATCTTTAATGTTCTTTGAATTGCGAATTGGTTGCTAAAATTAGCTATCCTTGAATTCCTTCTTTCCATTTTATATCTAACTATCTTATTGTGGTCTAGTCTTTCTAAATTCCATTATTAGATTCAATTAAAGTCTTTGCAAGTTCTATTCTTTGTCAATTTGTGAATTAGTGTCTAAAATTAGCTTTTCTCTAGTTTTCTTCTTTTTGTTTTGATTCTAGTGATTTCCTTGGTTTGTTGCAAGTTATTGACCATAAAAGAGTTGTTTGCAAGTTATTATTTGAAATCAAATTCTAATTGACCTAACATTTTTTAAATTCATTATTTGAGTTCAATTCAAACTCTTTGCAAATTATAAATTATAATTTCTTCAAAGTTTGCATTTTGGGTAGTTCAAATAGCTATTCATAATTTTCACTTTCCATTTGTTTTTGTTTGTTCTTTTTGTCTTCAAAAGTTGAAATTGCTTGTTTACTTTGTGATTGAGCTTAAACTTGATAGTAGCAACTTTAGTTCCTAAATAACTAAAAGAAAAGAAATAAAAGTGGTAAAAGGCAAGAATGATAAGCTTATTAAAGGGTAAAAACCTTGTTTTGCATGAAACATGAGAGTAGTGCCATCTATTGAGAGTAAACACTTGAGAGAATGTTTTGTGAGGAATTTTCTTGTTTTTCATTATTTCTAACCTTGACAGATTATAAGAAGAAAACACACTCCCCCTATAGATTCATGTAATGATGGCGAATTTGATAGTGAAAATGATAAGCAAGATGATGAGATGCTTCCATTGGTATATGGTAATGATGAACAGGATGACTTTTAAAAAGATGGATTGTAAAGAGTTTCTAGTTGCAAGGCGATCATTGAATGCCCAAGTTAGAGATGAAAATGGATAAAGGGAAAACATCTTTCAAACAAGGTGCAGGGTATAAGGCAAAATTTATTATTTAATTATTGATGGAGGTAGTTGCACTAACATGGCTAGTACATATCTTATTTAAAAAATGATTTTACTTACATTAAACATCCTAAACCTTATAACTATGGCTTCATGATTATGGTGAAGTTAGAGTAACAAAGCAAGTTAAAATTTCTATCTCTATAGGCAAGTACAAAGATGAAATTTTATGTGATATTGTGTCTATGCAAGCTAGTCATGTGTTATTGAGGCATCCATTGTAATTTAATAGGAGAGCAAAGCATGATAGGTTTACAAATACTTATGAGTTTGATTTCAATGGAAAACATATTATATTATCTCTTTTAACTCCAAAATAAATTTATGAAGATCAAAAAATAATGAGAGAGAGAGAGAGAGAGTAAGTGTGCATAAGAGAGAAAAAGAATTAATTGCACAAAAAAAGAATAGTTGTGAGAAAACCCATGAGAGGTGTGAGATTAGAGAGGAAAAAGGAGAGATTAGAGAGTATGTACAAAACAAAAGAGATGTGCATTACAAAAAGAGAGGGTGAGCAAAAAAAAAAATCTTTATGAAAAAGAAAGTGATGAGAGAGAAGCCAATTGTTTTCAAGCACCCATAACCATATTTTTATTTAAAGGAACATATATTGCTATTAACAATTTATATGATCTTTTATATAGTGTTTTTGTGTTTCTTTTTAAGGGTGTGAAAAATTGCTTTCAAAAGAGGAGCAAAGAAGAGAAAAGGAGCTTCCAATCGATTTCATTTATAAATATTTAAAAATTATTAAGATTTTATTCACTTTTTTAGTTCTTGAAAGAACTTGGAAAGGTTATAAGCGAAAGATTAATTAACTTTGCAAAACTACTTAATTCTAGGCTTAAAATTGGCATAAACAATTCTAGGTTCTTGAATTAACAACTTTTAAATCTTTATAAGTTAGGTTGTTAGAAACAAAATTTAGAGGTTTACTTGGGATTTAAAGATCTATTGCTCGATTCATGATAGATCATAGGGCAAACGTATTAATATTATATATGGGTTTAGAACAAGTTACCTATGTTTGTATCAATTAATCAAATTTGGATCGAACTTTATTAGCAAGATGTTTGAAGGCCAGATATTTTCCAAGTAGTATTCTTGAAGCCAAAATCGATTACTCTCATAGTTACACACAGATAAGCTTAGTTGAAGGTAAATCTCTTTTGGGAGATGGTTTAAAGTGGCTGGTGGATGATGGGTGTATGATAAACATTTGGAATGATAGGTAGTTATCAGGTTAAGATTTGGATGAATGCTTATCAGGTATGGCCTAATCCTTTAATCCATGTTTGTGATCCGTTTTCAGTTAATGGTTGTAGGTGTAATAGTGATCTCATCATCTATATTTTCACACCTTATACTACTTTTGAAATTTTGAGCACTTCTATATCTATGTTAAAACCCCCTGATAAGTTGTGTTAGAGTTATTTGAAAGATGGAAAATTTTTAATGAAAAGTAGCTACCATTAGCTTTTGATCTGAAAATTAGCAATGGGCTTTCTTCTTTAGATTCCTCTATCTAATTTTTGAAATCAGTTTGGCAGCAAGTTTGGTCCTTAAATGTTCCTCCAGAGGTTCAGAACTGTCTGGCAGTTTGGTCACCTATCCCTCCTAGTAAGGACTAAGTTGGTGCATCGAGGTGTTGTTGTTTTTCCCAATTGCGCTCGTTGTAATGTTAACATAGAAATGATGGAGCATGCAGTTAGGGACTGCTTTTATGTTCGTAAGGTTTGGGAGAGTGCGGAGTTGCCAGTTGGTCAAGAGTATTCATCTTTGGATGTGAGTGAGTGGCTTTCAAAACTTTTTAAACGGTTGAGTACAACTCAAATATGTTTATTTGTTATGATTTTGTGGATTGTCTAGCACAGTCGAAATCTCTTATATTTTCAAGATAAAATGTCGGATGAGGATGCAGTTTATCAGTTAGCATTGTCCATGTAATCAGAATTTCAATCAATGAACACTCTTACAACTCGCAATCTGGACCCTCATTCACCTCCTGCTAAGTGGTTTCCTCCCCCCGGTGGTTCTTTTAATTTAAATGTTGATGCTGCTATAAGAAGGGAAAATGAAGTTGGGTTACGTGCCATATTCAGGATTTTAAGGGCAAAGTAATTAGCTTAGCATGTTCTTAGCTTGAATGATGTGAGGATATCCAGAAATAGCTAAATTTCATGCCATGTATTTTGGTCTTTGGTTTTCTTTGGACTTATTTGTGTATTCAGTTACAAGTGAATCTGATTACTTGGCTCTCGTGGAGTTGCTGACAGGTAATAAGGCGTTGTGTTCCTATTCTGATGTTCTCTCTACGAATATTAAGTTATTGCTTCATTCTTTATCTTCAATTTCTATAGGGAGGTCTCCTAGAGATGCTAATAAGGTGGCTCATTATTTAGTTTCCCTTTCCTTTTTTTGTATTTACCTTATCTTTTAGGTTTGAGGATTTTCCTCAACAGCTTGACTCCCTTATAAGGTTGGGTTTAGCTTAATCATTATAACAGCTCTCATTTTTTGTTTAAAAATAAAAAAGGATAATTTTTTTTAGAAATATTCATATCCATATCATGCAAATGATTTTTTTTTTAATATTTCATAGAAGTTTTATTTAAATAGTTTAAATAATTTATTATTTAAAATATAAAAATTAATTTTTAAAGAAGAGATTGAGAAGAAATTTTTTTAAGACAAATAAGAGATTGAGAGATTTTATGAATTAAAATTTTAAGTGTTTAAATTTTGTAATTTAAAATTAAAATATAAAATTAATAATCATATAAAAATATATAATAAATTTAAATAAATAAATAAATGAGAAATTGAATAAAAAAAATAGAAATATCATCTTAGTTAAGCTTTAACTCTAAACTTAATTTTGGGACTGATTAAAATAATTAAAAAGGATAAAGATTAATATAATTCAAATATGCACTTTATTCAATTTTGATTTTAATTATGAATATCATTGAAATCAATTAATTAAATTTGGATATAATTAACTTTATTAGAAGCTTTAAACACAATTAAAAATTTGTAAAAAAAATTAAATTTTGAATCATTAAGCCAAAAAGTAATCGTAGAGAGCCACAAAAGATTTCCAGCAAAATTTCATACTGTGAGCAATTTTTCTATTATAATTATTCATTTAAAGATCCTAATTATTAATTGAGAAACCACGATATAATCCAACCAAACATGTTCTTTCTTTCTGTTAATTCATTAGTAAATATCAAGGAGGATCATTGCATTGCATTTCAGTTTATATTCATTGAGTTCACTATTTTTAAATTTCTCTGTGCTAAATAAGACGATCTTATAGTTCGCTCTTAATTGTAAATTTACAATAAATACTGGGAAAAGTTTAAAAATAAATAAATAAATAAAATTCCTTTTGAGGACTCATTTTGCCTTATGGAATGATGCATTGGTGAAGTAGACCAAAAAAAAGGCAGAAAGGAGGGAAAAGCTATCAAAACAATTTATGCTTTTACCACTGCATTGCAACTATTAAGTCTTTTAAACTCTGGACGAACGAAGCTTTCGATCAAACAAGCGTCGGAGAAGGTAGACCTGAAGGACACTGGCCCCAATTAGGGCAGCTGATTCAAACATCGCCTTGTGCACTGATCTCCTGCTCATTTTGCCATTCACTGCATTCCATTCATGTCCCAGATTAGGTTAGTGCACTTTGCCTTTGCTATATATAAAACTACAAGTTTATTAATCAATGTTAGTTGGTTCAAGTGATAAGGAGCTTAGTTCTCTTAAGCAAGATGTCAACTAAGAGTTTTCTCCCGTTTGGAGTTTGATCCCGTTCGAACCTGAATTAGTCAAAACCAGCGGATCTCGAATACCATGTGGTCTAGACCAGATAAAAAGCTACAAGCTTATTCCTCGGGAAATCCATATTGGAATCCACTTTGGCTTCAAAGGAAAATCAAACTTAGTTTGATATTGAAAGGAAATTTAGCTCTTCAAATTAGCATCTATTGTCCCCCTAAGGAGAGAGACATCAGTAGTAAAGACTTGGGATCCCTACAAACCGTTCATTGTGTAACTCAACCAAATATAGTACCTATTGCTTGGCGGTCAGTTTGAGCCTCTAGCCAATGTTGTTCAAACTGGATGTTGTAAAGAGCTTCCTCCAGCCTTGCTATCTGCTCCAGCAAAGGGCTTAAATGTTCTGCAACAATCATCCATAAAAAAAATAAAAAATAAAAAAAGGTGTCATCCTTTAGTTTCCTTTAAACTCAACCCAAATTAAGCATAAAGGAAAAAATGAGGAAAATTAAGGAATTATAAGAGGTAGCAATGGCAACTCCTCACCATCTTTTGCATGCTGATCAAAGAATGAGAAGTGTCCAAGGTGCACATCAAAGTCAATGGTTAACAGAAAAGGAGACTTGTTGGTGAAACAGAAATGGTAAAGCCCTTTCTTGTACACCACAAACTCGTACTTTTCACTTGTCTTGTCTCGAAAATCATGAAGTTGTTCTCCAGACGGTCCTTTTATCTGATCATCCCATTGCCAAATAATACAAGTGAAATTAGTCTTAACACATTCATTTGTTAGCAATTTGCATCCATCACAACACAAATTTTTTTAGAATATGCAAATGATCCCTTAGCCTAATGGCTGTGAATGATACTCATCTGAGATCAAATCCTACCATTGATAGTGGGTTCAGGGATTTATATTAAAAATTTTTCCATTTCATACTAAAACTAACAATTAATCTCATGTCTCCTATGGAACAACTAACCATGCAACAACATCAAAAAAAATTAAAAATATAAGTTTATATAATACAATTTTTTTAGTTCTCATATCGTCTAGAATGCACCATATTGAATTCATACAATTTAATTTTAGTTATATTTTCATGTTATATCGTGTCTAAATTTTTTTTAATATAACATCAGATAAATCATACGCCAATTTTTTAAAATTCAAATTTTTTTTTTATTTTTTTGTGTTTCTATCATATCATATTCACATCAAAATATCTAAACAATATTTGTTTCAAATCGCAGTGACTGATAACATTTAACAAGATATTTTCTTGAGAAAATAGCTTCAAGACACTTAAAAATTATGAAGGATAAACATACCACTAGATCAACACCAGGGTCAGTATCGGAGAAATGCCAAGAGGAATCAGTGGTTATCACCACAAAAGCGATATGAAGAATGTCCCCTTCAGTTTCTGCCTTATGAGAAACACATTCTTCTTTGTCTATAACAAATCTAATCCCACATGTCCTTTCCATTCTCCATAAACAAGCCATTGTCACCAATGCTACGTATCTCAATGCCCACATCTTCATTCCCTACATTACAAATTAATTAGTCTCATTCAAATATATTCAGATAATATCCATAATCCATGATGTGTGTAGAGAAATTTTGAGTTTCAGATCAGAGCAAGAGAAGAGAAGAAAAAATTACCCTTATCTGAGGATTAAAAATAATAATAATAAGTTTTGGTTCTACATGTGTTGTTCAACTCAAAGGTTTGTTATGGTCCTGTTTCCAACAGCTCAAAATTATCCATACCGAACTCAGCATTGAAGTGTCAAAAAACAAATTTTAAGTTTGATCAGTTCAAACATTTGATTCGTGATTCAATTATTTATTTTTTATTAAATAATAATAATAAAATAATAACAATTATGATGACGATAATAATAATAATAATAATAATAACAATTGTGTCAACAATAATAATAAAATTTATGAAAAAATAACTAATTTATTGTGAGTACAAATAATATATTATTGTTAAGAATTGTAAAACTATCATAAATATGCTCGACATTTCATTCTTAATCCTCGTTTATTTAGTAGACGGATTTATCATTATTTTTATAATATCAAGCTAATGCATAATTAATTTTATAGATTTTACAAGTATTTTATTTTAATGGATTTTTTTAACTTTTACAGTTCGATTAGGAGTTCATGCGGCTTCCTGAAAAAACTACATGGTTCAATGAAAGTTAACCAGTTTTTTATTTGAACCGAACCGTTTTTATCACCATTCACAGTTGAACCAGCTCCAATAACACTGCAACAGCCGCTTACGTGCATCCAAACGTGTCCAATGCTAGAGGCATGCAACAAATGGAAAATATATTGTATTTTCAATAAAACTGCTCATTTCCAAATTAAGTTATTTTTATGATATGCATTAAGATTAATAAATATACATCATTCTCACAGGACAATAAAAGTATTAATAGATATATTTTATGTTTTCTAAATAAAATTCAGTCGTATGCATTCATTAACTTGTAATATTAAGTAGTTCATACATTTAGCTCTGGTGCACCAGAATTGATAATGATTTGTGCAAAAATTTACACAGTTGGATCCCTTAATAACCCAGAAGCAGCAAATATTTTAACCATTCCTATGCACAATCAAAGAGCAACAATTTCTTGCAAACAGAAACAATAGTCATTGATACATACTTAAGTGTACCATGTATGAAGTGCAGTTACCTTCCTATTGTTTTTCTGAGTACATGTCAGTGTCTGTTCTTCTTTGGTAATTTTTCTGATATTTAATTGACTTTGAACACTTGATATTTACTTGACCTTGAACACTTGATATTTACTTGACCTTGAACACTTGCTAAGATCAAAATCGAATCTAAAACAAACTTCTATTTTCAGCGGCATTTCCAGAACGAAAATTTCAATCACTAATGTGGTCAGATTGCATACTGCATATATGAATGGCATATGGACAAAATTAACATCTTTCTCGAACAGCTACGCTACAACTCTAGAATGGATGCCTGCAAGATCTTTTGCTCCTCCAAAGCTAACTTCTTATGCAATCGCTGCTGATGCTCAGAAAACTCAATAAACATGTCTCTCAACTGCTTTGCAGCCTTGTATTCTTCAGATCCACAGCAAACAACTTTTAAAGCATTGCTTATTCCAATGTTTCTATGCTCAAACTTGCTCTACAAAATGTAAATGCAAAAAAACAACAATAGATAAAAAAGACGAATGTTTTAGTACGAGTTAGCATAACATTATAAAAATTGAAGTACACTGCAATTAGAAGCTCATTTCTCCTAATAATGAATCATAGTCACTAACTATTCACCTGACATTGAGGCATTGAGGTCCCAAGTGACGCTACATATGCGTCATGCCCATACAACTTCTCTGTTATCACACATGGCCTGCAGGCAGTGGATGTAGTTAATGACGCTAACAAACAAAGCTAAAGCCTGAAACCAAATTTACCAAAAAGGCATATCTAACTAAAGATTGTTTTGCAAGCCATAATATGCTATCAAATACCTTCCTAGCTAGGCAATAAATGGAAATGTATTCAATTGAAAACGCAACACAATAATTAGAGGGGAAGCACTATTTGCAATCCACCCATTTATATTTGCACTTGGCATTTACTTTTTTGGGAGTTCAGATGACACAACTATCCTTAACCTAAATTTTTTTGGTTAATTAAGATGCAAAAGCTGCCCTACAGAGTCATAGTAAATAAGCTGTCAAATATGTCTATGGATCCTCACAAGCGTTCTTGTTTATAGCTATTAACAGTATGAAGCTTTCATGTCCATAATTTTCTTAAAATAAAATTTGATATTGTAGTGTTCATGTTCTTGAGTCAGTTGCACTCTACATTGCTTTATATTATAACCAATGAATCAGAAACATCAATTGATAGTGTGCTTGCAGTTGATCAAGGTTAACTTCTACAATCATGATTCTTAATTTATATCTTTGTCGATACTTGAAAGCTTATGTGATCGCTGCTCAGATTAATACCATCATAAGTCCCTTTCTTTTCCTTATTTTTTTTAATTGAATACAATTATCCCTATTCAGATATGCAAAATTAAATTTTCTATTCAGGACAGAAAAATCGGAAAATACTAGCTACCTATAGTTCATTTACTTATTTTATCAGTATTATCTGACTAAAGTAAAAGAAAAAAGCTGAAGATAGAGCAGTTTAACTAATTTTTTCTCTTCAATGTGCATTTCAAATCAATTTAATTTCATAAGAAATAATGTAAATGAGAAGCAAATAATTCTAATTAAATATTTATAACTCCAAGAAACAAACGAATATCAATAAATGCAAGAATAGATCAAGATTTTAATATTAAAAGCAGCTTCATATTAAAATCAGCTTCAATAGTTGAAGGTCAAGATAGATGTGTTGCCAAATCCTCCAAGTTGTTTAGCAATGCTAAGAACTAAATAGTCAGCATGTGATACATAATGTTTTTCACATATTCAAAGCTCAACAACATATTAACAGTCATTTGGATATTTTAGTTGGCCCAAAAGAATCCATTTTAATAAAGAGCAATGGTCTCATTGGAATTCCTAAAACACAAAATGTGGAGTGAAACTAAATGGGTGAAAAGTGAATAGCAATCCTCAACTAAAGAACAAATGTTGCTAGGACAGATCATAAGTCAAAAACTCTCGTTCAAAACTATTTATCAAGTTTCGTATATGACTTGAAAAGGAACTAACAGATCAATGAGACAAAGGAAAACTTAAGAAAATAAAGAACAGGATACAGATTTTCATTAAAATTAAAAGCAACTATTAATAGAATTAACTCTATCATAGAGCAAGTTTTACAGCTACCCAGAGTTTATATCACATTACGTACCTCCCTCTCTGTGATATGATAATGTGATTAGGCCTATCCAAAAATTGACATATTTTCAGAAGATTCTTCTTACAGTCCAACACAATAGCCCCATTTGTGTACACCTCTGATGACAAACTAGGGAAAACATATGCTTTAACTGAGACTTTAGTTTGCTGATGTATGAATTCCACAATTGCTGAAGGCAATAAGTCCTTATCCAGATTATCAATCAATACAACATAATGATCGTTAACCCCTCCAATATCAATTTCTTCTTTAACTCTTTGAGAATGGCTAAAAATCCTCTTCGACTCTGAACAAAAAATGAAGAGAAGGAGAGAGGGGGGTGGGCAGGATGTTAGCCTACAACTATTGTGACATGTAATAAAACAAGATTTAAATGTATATGACCAAACTAATGCGCAGCAGAAAATAGCAATAAACATCTTGTAGGTGGTTGCGGCAACCAATAAAGAAAACAGGATGGTTTTCTCTCAGATTCTATAGGCCTCCAAGGAAGACCAGAGAAGAATTTATCCAAGGAGGCAACGTCCTACATGAATTCATATGTAAGCAAAGATATCATCATTCCTGATTTTGAATGTCAGTAATTGAATTTTGGCTTTCTGAGGGGGAAAATTTTCCAATAGAAGAGTAAATAGTTTAGCGAACCTTCAGATGCCCATACGTTGCTCATAAAGCGACTGGCACACTCTGTTTCCTGTAAATGGAAATACCATGATAACAATTTGTAAAGCAAAAACATATTTTTGGGTAGACAAAGAAATTCTGAGAAACACTTGCCTGGGTTAGCTGCAGAGCAAGATTTGAGTTGGGCTTTACAGGTAAGCTGGGACTAGAAAGTAAAGGAGCTTTTAGGTCAGCAATAGCTTCAAGTCTCTCCCTTACGATCATTGAAAAAATGGCTACCTTAGGATCAAGTTGCGGGTTAGACTGAACAACGCAAATATTCTCAACTCTCTTGTTAGCCAAACACCCTTCAAACGGACCATGTCGCCAGACAACAATAAAGGTGCACATGCATTGCTCTTCTCCGCCATCAAAACAATGATCCTTGTAGACCACCTACTAAAACAACACCTTTATTATCACCACAAGTAATAATTTTGAGCCAAATATGAAATGCTACTATAACTTACGTCATCGACGACGGCATCGTAGAAGCGGATGTCGAACTCATTAAAAGAGTGAGAAGCGCAGACCACCGTACCCGGGGTCACATTTTTGCACTCGCGGTCCTGCAACTGAGCCGAAACCGGCCTGAACCGCTCTTCCAACTCCTTAATCTCATCCACCGACCCGAAATTTTCCGCCTCGAAAACGTTGTCGTAGTCGGCGCTGAAGTTTAAGTACTTCACCGTCAGTTTCTCTCCGTCGATCAGCGTGCTCACCGTGTACCATGCGTCGTCCGCGCAAGAGCGGTACTCCACGTCGTAATGCGACGGAGAAGACATTGCAAGAGAAGGTTAACGGCTTAATTTTTCCGCTTGCTGAAGAGAGGGCAGGACAGGCATTTTTACAATACTGCTGCTTTGCACCTGTGGCAGTACGCCGTCCCCGCCCGGCTTTTTATGACACGTTGTGTACTCTTTTTATTGTTAGATAAAGGAGTTTGATTAAGGGAATCTTTGAGATTTTTTTATTGATAATAAATTTTTTAATATAAATTAATTTTTAATTGTACGGACAGCCCAATTAAATCCCTAAAATAAACTGCTCAAACTTCAAAACAATTATGGATTTTTGCAGGGCAATTAGGAATAGCCATATGAACAATAGTACTTAGGGCCATGGGCAAGCATACGTACCTTTATCCTTGTACTGAATTATTGATTGATCAACCTATTTATATTATTAATTATGTTCGGTTGGAATTTGGACTAAGATGCATCAATTTGGAAAAATTCGACTGAAACTGATTTCACAGTGAATCATTCAACAAAAAATATATATACACTATACTTTAAATATAGAACAATGAAAAATTACAAAATATCACCTTATTGAAAGAGAATCACACATAACAAATCATAAATAATTAATTCACAATCTAACATGAACTGAACTAATTCACAATCTAACATGGTGAACTGAATGCATATTAGAATTTCTCATACTGAATATTTTGAATAATCGCTTGCTCAAAACACATCATGCAAAAAATGGCTTATTCTCCTGGATATTTCTGAACAAATTAACCACCAACTTTAGTATAGTTCTTCAGTATTAATAACATTTTCAAGAGTTTCAAATGAAAATAACATTTTAAAAAAACAAAAGAAGATTATTAGACAACAGAGCTTGCTAATACATAATTGGAATCAAATATTATATATAATATGAAGAGACAGCAAAGATGAAGGAGAACACATGATCTAATCGGTGCCTGTGCTGACGTTACTCCTGCCAGTCATGGTAAGGCTGCTGTATAAACTACCTACTTTCAAGTCACAAGGAAATATCTTTACCAAAAAGTCCAGTTATTCCCATCCCAGGATCACTTTGTTTCACAATTGACTCCCCAACCAAAACCTGCAGTGCAATAGAAAAAATCAAACATTTATGGCACATAGCACATATAATAATTAAGAATGTTGCAGTGTAGATTAATGTTATTACTGGTTCATTTTTAAGTTTATGTTTGATTCAAATTTAAAATGATGCAACATTCAAGTGGATCCCTGCATGCGAGAGAATGGATATAGTATCAGTTCAAATTTATTTGTTATAACGAACTGCATGACTGGCAATGAAATACATTTAATTTTCATTTGAGGGGTCCCATCCATCTAGCACCAAACACAAGCAGAACTCTCATCTATCATCTAGAAATTTGAATTTATGAAGCTTACCGCTTTCACACCAGCTTCTTGTACATAAGCAATATCATCAGGACTAAATAGCCCAGATTCCCCAACTACCTGAAAAATCCAATAAAAAATATCAAACACCAATGAGATCATGCGAACTACTGTAGGCATGTTTTCCCTCTAGCTGTAAGATGAAATGCACAGGAATAGCATATCTATTTAGAGTATGTACCATCCAAAACTGTAAGTTGCTACTTACAATTATGTCTTTTTGTCGAATAAGTTGACCACGCTCTCCTTGAAGAAGTTTCCTTGTGTTACTAATATCAACCTCAAAAGTTTCTGATGGCAAGCAAAAGTATAACAAGTTGTGGGTAACTTGTGTAGTTTAATATGGAATTTTATGATGCAATTGTGTTGTGTGCCAATTCATTAAATTCAATGAGTTTACAAGGGGATCACAACTTCCATAATAAAAGCCAATTTAAAGATGCTGCAAAAGCTCACCAAGATTGCGATTGTTGATACCAATCAGCTCAATCCCCTCTATTCCAAGAACACGGTCCATTTCCCTCTCATCGTGCACCTGTGGATAAACAACAGAAGCAACAATAAAGCAGCCATATTCCAAACCATGATTTAAAAACTTCATCCTACTTATTTTAGTGGATACGAAAAATTGTCATGGTGGAAGGAACAAAAAATTCCAGGAGAAAAGCAGAGCCACAATCAATCATCTTCATATCAGAACTAAAAAACAATAATCAAAGAGTGAGTAAAATCAAAGCATAGCATCAACATGAACTTGCTTTGCCAATAGAAAAGGGTAGAAATTCAAGGCTTAGTTGTAAACTCATCAAAGAATTATCCTTCTATTTTTCAAATAATATAAAAATGTAATTGAATGCTCCAAACAGTGGGAGCATTGTGGTCATCACGAATAATTTTTCTTAAGATGTCTCCAACCCCACAGCTAGGGCCCACATTTGTTCATGAGTTATGAGATCTAAGATAAGAGAGTTAAGTTCAGTTATCGTATTATATTAGCATACGTGTTTGAGCTGAAAACAAAATCAAGTTTGCAAGTAGTTACATACTGGAAAGCGGCTAATGATCAGTAGTTTTAGTCAAAAGCATCCTATTCCTTAAAACAGTTATCTTCCTTGGTTGAGAATACAGTAAAATTAAAAAGCAGCAGCAGTAAATGACTATTTATGAAAATATGTGCAAAACTTAATGATAACAAAAGAAGCGTCGTTCTGACCTCAACTATTGCTGCTAAACCAAGCATTTTGCAGATCTTAGTCATGTATTTGATGTCAAGATCAGGCAAAATGGCAGCAATCAGAAGAATCGCATCCGCTCCTTTAGTTCGGGCATAGTATATCTGCCATGCATCTATAACAAATTCTTTGCACAATAGTGGGCACTGCATAATTTGATAGCATTAGAATCACATCTTACACTTGCCATCGTAATATAAAAAGCATGCAGAACATACTATATACATATAGCAACAAAAAAAATCACAGACCTTCACTCCAGCATTTCTTATTGCCTCCAGATTCTCAAAGCTACCCTTAATTTGCAAAAGCAGATTCAAGTCAAAAGAAGTTATGAAATTGAATTTACAATGCTATCCGCATATTCCATAAACGAAATGGAAAGGAACAAAAAACATGCAAAAGATAAGAACGCCCAAAACATGGCAGCATGTGTACCTTAAAATATTTTTCATCGGTCAAAACACTAAGACATGCAGCACCACCTTTCTCATAAGCTTGGGCAATTTCAACCTATCATGAGAATGATTCAGATTCATGATGGAATAACATAACACATTCAAAGGAAGAAACATTAAAGATCAACATCCAGCCGAGACATTTCCAACCAAAAATAAGAGCCCTCTTAGGAATAAAAGCATTAAAAAACTACACATCTGGAAATTTCTCTCCAAAAAATCCTCATAGAAACTTTCATTGAGCCTTAAATGGCTAGATTATTGCGTTCTGCTTGGAACAAGTCGGAAAGAAACAGATTCAGGAAACATAACAGTAAGCAGAAAGGAGGACAAACAAAGCAAGAAAAGCACAAGGCAACAAAGTAATCAACCGAGGAACCATATTAACCATTAGGAGAAAACTTATTTGTTATACGATTATTGGAAACATACAAGATCAAACTTGCACATATTCCTGTAAAAATTAAAAGTTTGTTTGCGGGAAAATAAAATAGAACCTGCAATTGAAGTACAAATAAAAGTATAAAAAAAAACAAAACAAAGAAAGCCATTACAAAAGAAACAGAAGGCGGGGGAGGGAATATTAAATATTAACCGGATCAAAGTCCTCCCTTAGGATTCCTCTGCTAGGAGAAGCCTTCTTAACTTCAGCAATCAACCCAGGAAGCCCAGTTCGAATATTAGCTTCCTTAAGAGCTCCTACAAAATCTCTTGTAGGCGCAGCATTCTCGAGAGATTTCTTCAGCACAGACAGTGGCTTCCTCTCTTTCATCTATGAAAATAAATCAAAATTCATAAAAAAAAAATGGAAAACAAAAAGAAGGAAAAGGAGGGGAAAAAATGTTTACTTGAGAGACTTCCATGTCCTTATTCCACACGATTTCCTCGAGAATATTTCTAGGTGTATTCCCCTCGTTCTGTATACGAAACTCAAAGGGGCCCACATAGTGCAACGGCGGTCCCGTTGGTGGCCTCCGCCGTATTCTAATCCCTTGGCTGGCCGCCACCTCGTTTTGCAGCATATCCACTTCCCACTCCTCCACTTTAAGCGCATTTACTTCCCTACTCTCCTTCGTCTCCGCCTACAAAATCAAAATTCAATCTTTTAATTAAGTTTTAAAAGAAACAGAGTTTTTGGTTTTGTCTTGTAATGTAACCTGTTGAGCTCGAATGGGGCCAACAGAGAAGCGATTTCCTGTGCGGAGTTTCACTGAGCGTTTGATTGAGAAGTGGGGTCTGTGATGGAGGGAAGGAACGGTTCTGATTGAAACCCTAGTTGAAACCAATCCCTCCATAGTCTAAACAGCGAAAACTAAGCCTTTCCTTTCTGTTTTTCCTTCTCTGCAGCGTTAGGTATTAACAGAGGAAGAGGAAGAGGATGATCGTGGTGGGACCCACCATCGTCGAGGGTATGTACAATACGGATGCATGCTATAATTTGGGAAGTCGGTGGGCGTGAGGGTTGTAATGGCAAGTGCTAAACGGCTTGTCGTTCGTTCAGATTTAAAGCTTGCATTGTCGTTACTTGGGTTGGTAACGCATGCTTTCACATGGATTTTGTTTTATCCTTCTGATTGGTTACGTGATTGTCGTTAGATTTGATTAAAAAAATTTTTATTTTAATATTTTACGCAAGATTTTAATTTACGTTTCTAGTGTGGATTTAGGTAATTGGAGATTACTTGCTTTTAATTCGACTCGATGCACCCATATTTTATTAGTTGCAACCAAAAGGCAACTACTCACATTGACTTTCCATTTCTAGTGTCGTGAATGATAAATAATTTCTTAACGCATTAAAACACAAATTAAATATGACTACGAAGTGAATGGTACAAAAAGGTGTGCATAAATCGTGTAAATCGAAACATATACGGTGAATTTGATTTGACTTAAATATAATTTTATTTTATTTTATTTTAAAAAAATTGATTAATTGGATTCAGTTTGTAAAAAATTTTAATTGAATCGAATCAAATCAAATTTATTTAAAATTAAATCAAAATTGAACATATATTAAATCAAACTAAAATAGTTCAATTTTATTTAAAATTCATTATTTATATTAAAACTATATTATTTGTATTAAAAATATTTTAAAATATATTGTAAAAACTACAATTTATATTAAAAATATTTTAAATTTTATTTTTTAAAAATATTGATTCAAACCAAATCAAATTATAATTAAATTTGAATCAAATTAATTCGATTTGATTTGATTTATAAATTTATTTGATTTTCGATTCGATTTTACATTTTAAAAATTTTATTTTTTGAGATAAACAAAATGTTATCCCCAAGAGTAAATCTCCCTCGTAGAGGCATTTTCTCCTTGGACCTTGACTAAGGTCTAAGTTTTTAAGGGTTTTTTCAATTTTTGCTATGAGGACTCTTCTAATTCTTTTTTCTCTTGTCCCTAAAGTTTTCTTTAATGCACTCATGTATTATGGCTAGAGAACTAGAATACTTTTGGCAACATTTTTAACTAACGGATAGTGAAGAAGAAACTGAGGATGAAAAGGATTTTTTTTATGGTGGGAAGGGTTTTGTTTTGTCATCCTTTTAATATTACAACCATGAAAATAGCCCTACTTGGATCATAGAGACCATGCACGGTTTTACCATGAAAGAGGTTGATCCAAATGTTTTTCTTTTCCAATTTCATGGTAAATGGGATATGAAGTTTGTAATAGTTAATGGGTAATGGTATTTCAATAAAAACCTTATTATCCTAAAGGAGATTAGTGATGATGATCAACTGAGAAAGTTAATATTGAATGATGTGGAGTTTTGGGTTTGAATTCATAACCTCCTTCTTAATCGTCGATCCCATGAGTTTGTTTAATGAATGGGGTTCTAAAGCGAGAAAGGTAATTGCAATGAAATTACCAAATGATTTTTTATGCAGCTTTATGATAAGGCATAAGTCTTTATTATTATGGATCATCCTTTATGTAAAGGTACTGTGGTGCTAAATGGAAGGGGGTAATAAGGTGTGAATGTATTATTCTATGAGAAATTACTTGATTACTATTATTGATGTGGTTTCTTAGGTTAGAAGGAGAGAGATTAGAAATCAAAAACCTAAGGATGATGGAGTGGATGGTTGGCCTTAATGATTTATAGTTAAGAGGTTTTCTTATAAAGCAATGATTACCATGTTGACCTATGATTCTCAATACAACTAGTAAAGGAATTATTAATCCTCCTTATCCTATACCTTCAATTCATGGACAATTGAATTATCCCAGTGATGATGAGAGTAGGAATAATCATGGATTTTATGGATACACATATAGGTATATCTTAATAAAATAATGATGTTGAGGATGAAAGGGACTAAGAAGATCTTCGCAAGACCAAACTAATAGATAATGTGGATTTTGAATATACTCATAGTGTTGGTGATACAATTCAAGTTTCTAACTCCCAAAGAAGTGGTGGCATACACTTTTGATGTAAGAAAAAGAATAAGCTAAACTACCTTTTGAGTTAGTTTAAGTGCCTTTGGAAGTTTTAAGAATTGAATGACCTAATTTTATCACTCCAAAAAAGAAAAAGATGAAAGCCAAATTTGTCACTTTGATAATAAACAGAAAGGAATAAATGTAATTGTGTAAAAAATGAAGGACATTTAGAAGCATCTTTCACAAGTCAAGGGTGAAACTTATCATACAAACATTTTTTTAGGCATGATGGGCAAATGTAAAAAGTACAATAGCATTACAAATGTAGGAGGGCATATGGATGTTAATTGGATTCATTGAAAAAGGTCCAAAAATTAGGATATATTAGCAAGGTGCATTATAACCCCGCTATGGGTAATGATTTGCCTAAGCTAAAATATCTAGGGACTAGACAATCTGAGACAACGTGATTCTTACAAATATATTTGGAACCATCAGCCACATATTCTATTTTTAGTAGAGAATTGTCTCACTTCTGCAAAATTGGCTCTATTAAAAATAGATTATGTAATTATAATTTTTCATTATAGATGTAATTAGTAGATTTGGTGGTTTTGTTCTTAAATGGTTGAAGGAGCTTGAATTATAAATTATGGGCTCCTCAACTAATTTAATTGATTTTTTTTTTATGTTAAGCTAGTGGGATTAAGTTCATATGTTTGGTGGTAACATGATTTTATGATGTTCTAGATAAAAAGGTCATGGAAAATCTTAAGATTTGCTTTTGTTTTTTTTACTAACTATGTCATGGCTTTACTTTGGAGATTTTAATGAAATTCTTGCTCATGTTGAAAATTTGGGAGGAAGATATAAGTAACAAGCACAAATTGATAATTTTTAGAGGATGTTAGATAGGTGTAAGTTGACATATATGTGTTATACAAGTTTTGGTTTCACTTAGGATAACAAAAGAGTTGTGGAATACAATGTTACATAGAGATTTGATAGCTTCTTGTGTACTGAGGATTAGAGAGATATATGGCCACATTCTTGTGATTGTTGCCTTATTTCGAAACATTTTAACCATTGCCTTATCTTATTATAATGTAGTTAAGATTGTTATAAGTAAAGGAAATGTTCACACTTTTAGATTTAAACCCATATGAAGAGAGCATCTTATGTATAAGTAGGTTGTTAATTCAATTTGGAACTCAACTCCCATTTAGTTAGTCCCCTAAGTGAGAATTACATAATGTGTAGTTGTGTTGGTCAATGGCATAAAACAACTTTGGCAATTAGAGATCTATAATTAAAATGTTACATGAAGATTTAAGATGTCTATAGTAGGGGTCACCTAAACCATAGTGTATATATTGACATAATTAACTTCAGAACATAATTAAGGAGTGTGTTTATATGGAGGAATCATATTAAGGGGTGTAGTTAAAGGCGATATGTTTAGTTGAGGTTGACAAAAATACATCTTTTTTTATAAAAAGCTTCAGATAAGAAACAATCTAATCATCTAACTTTAATTCAGGATAAGTAAGAGGTATGGCATGAGGGTGGATTAAGACACTCATATCTTGCAACAACCATCTTAACTAGAGAATTTTTAAAGTAATGTTAGCAAGTGCTCTATACTCTATTTTGTACTTAATGAGAAACTATTTTTTTTATTGTGTCAATAGATGAGAGAATCTCCTAAAAAAAGTAATAATCAATGATATACCATTTATTTACGAGATCATCTACTTAGTTAGCATTAAAATATGCATACAATATAAGTGACAACTGAGTAGAGAACGAAGACCATGGAAAAACATTCTTTGATAATATCGAAAGATATGAAGCACTGCAACCAAATGAGTATGTGAGAAGCAACCATGAATTGGTTGATAGTATGAACTGTATATGTTATATCTATTTAAGTGGTAGTTAAATAGATAAGACTTCCAATCAATTATTTGTAAAGAGTAAGATCATTTAAAATGGTTCCTTCTATAGGTGACATTTTGATATTGATCTCAAATTAAGTGTTGGTAGTTTTATTATCTATCAATCCAGTACAAGACAAAAGGTTAGTAGCATATTTAGCCTAAGATAAATAATAAGTTGTACAATCAAAAATGATTTCTAGCCAATGGAAATAACTTAAATGGCCAAGGTATTTCATTTTAAAATGTACACTGAGAAATTCAACTCTATAATACCTTACAAATCATCTCCAATAAATGATCATATCATCCACACATAACTACAAAAGAGTTTATCCCCTACCAATTCTACAAAAACTAGTGGAGAACCCAAACTTAGTAATAGTGGAATTGAATTCGGCAAAATATCTTTGAGGAGCCTGCTTAAGTCCATATAAGGCTTTTCGAAGGTGATAAACTTTACTAAGTGGATAATTATATCCTAAGAAAGGTTGCATACATACTTATTCATAAATATTTATGTTTAAAAAGGCATTCTTCATATCATTTGAAAAAGTTTCCACTTTAGGATGGTTGTAACAACTATAAGATGGTGAACAAAGGTGAGACAAGCAATTAAAGCAAAACTTTCCTTGTAATCAATGTTATATTCTTAGGTAAAGCCTTTTTATGACTAATTGAGCTTTATATTGCTCCCTTAAGTCATTGTCATGGGTTTCAATTTTGTAAAACTTATTTGCATCCCATAGTAGTTTTACTAGTCAATAAGTGAACTAAGTCCCAAGTGTGAATTTTTGCTAAAGCCTATGATTAGTACTAACTTCTTTATAAAAAGAAGGTTCATGCTTAAAAACAATAGCATAGTAATAATGATAGTCATTAAGATAAGATGAGGGTTGATTGATGAAAATCAATAAGTTAACAACTATAAACCCCAATAGCTATAGAGCTATGATATATATAGAATGTATTTGTCACCCTCCAACTAGAAATAGTCCAAGGATTGCTTCAAGTATATGTAAAAATCAACTATTCAAATCAAAGATTAGAATAACACCTAGGTTGTTTTCCAACACCACAAACACTAATGTTGATAAGTTAAGAAAGAAACAAAGAATTTGGTTTTGAATGCCACAAACTTACTTAAAGAATAAGCTTGATAAGTTCTAGATTCATAAAAGAAAACCCAAAGCAAATACTCACCAAAGAGATTGTATTTCAATTATCTTCAATTTATGCATTAAAACAGATGAGCTTAGCTTATATAGACATTAAGATAAGCTCACGCTACAAACCTATACTTGAGTACATAAGATATTATACACATTTATGCTAATTAAAAGCCATTATGTTACAAGTAACATCTCTACTATTAACTTCTCATTATCTATTTTATAACTCTCAAATATATAATTAAATAAAATATAATAAAATTTATTTCTAATGGGCTAAAATAGAAGAAATGTTCAAATTAAAAACTCAATATAACTAAACCTAAAACTAACATGAAATAAGCTCACAAAACTTATTATGGCTAAATGGTCTTTTATTAGAATGGGCTAAAACACATCACATGGTTGGAATAAATTGGGCTTGCTTAAATTATATTGACCAATTTAGACTCCTCTTATATTTTTAGATCCTTAGCAAAATCTTGACTATATTGGTTCTTTCAAATCTAGTCCAGTAAAGAGGTTAAGGCCTCTTTCATCTTTGTAACTTTGGACCTTGTCATTGGTCCTCCATGTATTGCTAATGGATCTTTAACTTGCTAGTTCATATCATTGATGTATTCTAGTGGTTTTATTATCAAGAGATGAGAAAAAAAAAACTGGATGCATATATTAAATCTGTAATTAAGCTAGATACTTTAAGTTCATTTATAATATTTTCATTTATTTTTCCTACATTAAAATTGTTGGGGAGGTGAAAGAATCTTATTAAGGGAAGGTGGAGTCTCATTGACATCATTAGAAGAAGATGAGTTAAGAAACAACTTAATAGCTAGATTAGTGGAGAAAGATGAGTTACTTTCAAATAATTAAAACTCAAAAAGAGTATAAAATATCTTATGTTCGCAAAAAGTAACATGTCAAGACAAAGACATTTAGAAACAACATCCTGACATTTATAGCCCTTATGTTCAATACCATAACCTAAAAAATAATATTGCCAAAAAGGAGATTCCAATTTCGATCATTCATACAAAACAAAGTAAGCACATCCAAGAATAGGAAGAAGACTATAACAAGGAATTTAACCATACAAACATTTATAAGGACTTTGGTTGCTAGTTACTATAAAGGGAATATGATTGATGGTAGATACTTCTCCTTAAAAACATTCTGGACATAAGGTGAAAATTAAAAGAGTGTGAATAGTATCTAAAATGTATTTGTGTTTGCATTATGTATGACAATTTTATTAAGATGTACCAGGACAAGATCTATGAATAATAGTGCCATGTTGACATAGAAGAATAAGGAGTGTAGTATCTTTATACTTTATACAATCATATGTTTGAAAAGTTAAAAGGTAGAGAAAAACTTGAAGGGTATGTAGCATTTTTTCAGCAATAAATGCTTGTATTATTATCACAACTTGAAGGTTTAAATCCAAGATTAAATGTAAATCTTGAAATGTTTTGAACATTGGTTTTAATAATTAGATCACCTAGGAGACGCTAATAGTGCACCAAATCAAGTAAATGGTTTGTGGAATACAAATTCATCTAGATGCACTCATGATCCTTAGATAATTATTAGTTATTATTAATGTTAATTTTTATTTAATTTCTAAAATTTAAAAGATTGAATTATTGTCATTTTAATTAGTGAAATTTTATTTTATTACAAGTCTTAAATTAATAGAATTGATATGAAATTAATAAATGATCTATTTAATTCTTTTTTTCATTAAAGATTGTTCAATTTTGTGATGTGAGATTCTTCATTTGGATTGACACCTTTTTATTGGAAACTTCAATATTAACATTTTTTCCAAACTTTGATGTATTATTATATTTTTAAATACTCTTTATTGCATTTTTAGACATAGATAATAACTTTAATTTTACTTGATGAATACTTTTGAATCAAATGTATTAGCATATTAGCTATATTATATTTTCATCTATTATATAGTTACAATTGTATTATATTATATTTTTATATGTGGATTAACATATATTATTTATAATAGCAACTAAAATTGTAACTTATTACAATAAATAGTTTATTATTTATGCTTGAAAATTGTTGTGAAGATATATTTCAAACTGTTGGTTAATCTATTATAATCGTTATATAAAATGATGTAAAAAAAGCTAAAATCTATGACAATAATCATTGCATAAAGGTAATCAGAACTATTGCATAAGATATTATAACCATTACATAAAAGTAATCAAAACTACTGCATACACATTATAACTATTGCTAATAGTCAATCATAAATGTTGTTTTGTGATAATATAACCATTACCTAATATAATGAATAAAATATTACCTATGTATGAAGAACCATTGTATTTTATATTGCTAAAACCTGTGGCATATCTAATAAAAACCACTGTATAAGATCACATAAAAAACAGTGTATACATAAAATGACTGTTGTGTAATAAATGAATAAACAATTACTTAAGACTTTTTAAACTGTTAATATATTATATATAACAGTTTTATTCTTGTTATAATTGTTGAAAAGAAATGCTTCCATACTCTTTTATCATAGAGTTGGATGTAACAGTTGTTTATCTATTGCATAAAATTTAATGTGATAATTTATATAATTGTTGTAACAATTTTAAACTGTTGCACTAGATATATTATGTTAGTAATATTTATTTTTAATTGACATAGCTATGAGTTTAGAATTTGAGGATTTTGTTGTGATTCTTCTTTGAAATGTCCATTAATTTGGTGATAGAGTAGTAAAGCCTAAAGATAACAAAAAGATTATATCAAGTTATTTTGGATCGAATTGTGCTTGGAGTTAGATCATTTTGGAGTCAAATCATTTTCAAATTAAGGTGTTTTTCGATTGGATTGAATTCTAATGGTTTCAATTTTAGGCAGATTTAAATCACATATCAGATTTGCATACAAAAATAATTTCAAATCGGATTTCAGATTTACTTTTAAAAATAATATTTTGGAATGAGTCATTTATTATTTAATTTTTTTTAAAAAAATTGTAAATGTCTATTTAGGTTTTTTTATTATTTATATAATATTTTCCTATAATTTATTAAAAAATATTTTTTAATTAAATAGATTTTACATAATAGAATTTGCTTAAAATTTTTCACTTTCATTTAAATGCTTAATAAATTAAATATAATTTATTTTTAAGCAAATTACTATATAATGAAAATAAGTAATTGACTAAGCTCATATAAAATTACATTCAAATCATATTATAACTTAAACTAATTCACAAATATACAATGTCATCAAATCACTCACTGTAAAAAATTTTGCATGTTGTGATAAAAATTTGTATAATAAAATTAATTTTATCTTAATATGTGGCTTAATCATGATAAAAATCAAATTTATCATAATTATTATCAAGAATAAGTAAATTTACAATAAATTTTTTTATGCTAAATTTTTTTTATCATAATAAACATATAAGATAAATTATGATATAAATTATTTTCTTAGAATAATTCATTATAATATCTTGGCTATATATATATATATATATATATATATATATATATATATATATA
>CATIWR010406332.1:0-11566 GCA_949677035.1 Omphalea diandra
GCATAATTTTTCATGAAGAACACACGGCTAATAACATGTGTGACCTATAAGCTCCACCAGACCTCACTCAACAATCAAGAAACGAGCAGAATGCTAAGTAAGAATTCCCTACCTGAATATAGTAATTAGTACCCCCAACAATAACTGGCAAGCAATTGCGCGACACTATCTCATTGACAAGCTGAATATCAACAGAACATGCAAATTAAAGTTAAAGAATATCTCATCAGACAAAAAAAAGATACCAAGTTAAGCAAAAAGAACAAAATTTTAACACATGGCTTAACAAATAACGGCACAAAATGATTGTAAAACATGTATCTTGAATTCAATCAATTTTTTTTTTTTTAAAACATGATTTTTGAAGAACCACAAACCAGAACTCACAGGAATAGCAGAATCCCGGAAATCCTTAGCTGTGAATTCCACGTCTGGGCTAACAGTCCCCAGCAGATGGTGTGGAACTCCTAATAAAAACACATAATAATAACAAATCATCTATAAAATCTTAAGAACAGCTACATATAGAAAATTTAAGAACATAAAAAGAATACCCTTTTGATCATGGAGGGGGACCTTGTTGGTGAGGACATCAAGGCCATGGTAGACCTGCATGGAATCAGCGTTGATGACTTCAATGGGGAAATAGGCTGCTAAATCGATAGCTAGCTTGGATTTTCCTGAACCAGTTGGACCCATTATCACCACCACTTTTGGCTTCTCTTTTTCTTTCTTCGTCTTCATTGCCCTTAGTCCTTCATCATTGCCCCTCTCCATCTGCAACGACGGAGTCACTCCGTCTTTCTCAGTTCTCACCAAATGCAGGCGCTTAGTTACTCAATTCTGGGCTTTAAACTCCACAGTTAGTAGAAATCAGGGGCCAGGCCTATCTCTTTTTGGGCTACATAGTGAGTTATACCAGTAGGAGTCCACTAAGTCCATTTTATTATTATTATTGTTGTTGTTGTTGTTGTTGTTGTGGTTGTTGTTGTTATTAAGTAAATATTTTCCCCAATACAAACATTATGTAATTATCTAGTTGGCGACTGATAAATTATAGTTGTACTTGTGTAGGGTAAATTAGTATAGGACAATACTTGGACTTCAATTTCAATGTTAATAATAGTATAGAAAAATAATAATGGTGGGGAATCAATTTGTTTATTCATATATTATTAGCTTGTTTTAATTAATGAAGAGTCTCAAAAAAAAATTTTAATTCCTCCAACTTTTTCAGTTTTAAATTTTACTTTCAAAATAAAAGTAAGAAGTGTCTTGTAGAATTAATGAAATTATATATGTAAGGAGTAATATTACATATACAAAATAGTATATGTAATAAGATATTAAATCTTTTATAAAATTAAATATAAATTAATAAAATGATCACAATAAATCAACTTATTTTGTTATATTCTTTGGTTATTTTTTATATAATAGTCAATAAAGATTTCATTATTTTGTAATGTTTCGAATATAGTTTGTAATCATATAATAAATTATGTGAGATGAATATAGTTTGTAATCATATAACATCAATATACATATAACTTTATTATTATTATTATTATTATTATTATTATTATATAAGATGTATACTAATGTGATGTGCATGTGTACTTATATCATACCATACATGAGGGGCATATATTAATCGTTAATACTTATGTCAATTTAATGAGAGGTATATATATATATATATATATATGTGGACTTATTTTGTTTGTATATATATTAATATTATAGATAAGTTCTTTCTCAATTTGTTTAAACAAATTTACTTAGAACCTAGTAGCGGAGGCCATATACTCTGAGTATATTTAAGTCCACTTATCAATAAAGAAATATACTTTCCTATCATCTCAGTCGATCTCCTTGATTACTATTCTTTACTTATTTACTGTAAAGCATTAACGAGTACTGAATTAGTTTATTATAAATTTTTCTTTTCTAAATTTAATTTTACTTTATTTAAATTTTTTGCATGATTTTCTTTGAAATTAATATATAGTCTAAAGTCTCAAATATCCAAATTGAACATGACCGGAATCTAATTTAATTTAGAATGGATAATTCTTTATTTTAGTTTGATCCCAATTACAATCTTTTCAAAATATATGTTTTGGATATGGTACTGGTTATTATACCAGTCCATATTCGGACCCCATTACTCTAGCCCTAACTCCTCAACTTTATTCTTACAAGCTTTAATTCTCTCCCTAGAATCCTTCACCATCTGACCTCCCCACTTCATCAATTCATCACCATAAAAAACAATTTTATCCTATGCATCGAAAACATTCTCAAATATGAACTTACGAGGTCATGGCACAAAAATAAGCTTGAATAAATCCAAAAACAGAGGAAGATGATCAGCATGTGTAACCTCAAAAGAAAAAAACTTTCACATCACTAAACATATTTTCTGAAGCTAGAGCCAGATCCAATTTTTCTTCTACTCACTGTGATGTGAAAAGCTCAAGTGATGTTGACAATGTTAGTCAAAGTCAAGTTACAGCAAATGGACGTGCATTGAGGTCATTATGAGTCGGATAAGAGAGGATTAGGTGGTTAATATTTTGTTAGATGATTAATTATTTATGTAATAATCTTGCTTAGCCATCAATTGGTTAGAGCAATTGTTTCAAGAAGTTTATTACTCTTATATAAAACAAAGCTTGTACATGATCATTATCCAATTCTTAGCTAATAATAATCTTACTTTCATTTTCATTCTCTATTTGTTACATGGTATCAAAGCTTTAGGAAAAGATTTAGAGCTTATTCACCCAAGTTGTACCCCTAGACCTTTCCCAAGTATATTGATACCTTTCGAAACTGAGATTAAACAACAAACTATCCTCAACTGCAAAATGAAATCCTTTGTCTCTAGTAAATTCTGACTCAATATTTGAATCTAAAAGAACTGCAGTCATTGAACTATCTCTAGTAATGCTTATTCTCTCTCATAGTAGAGCTTATTCTCTCTCTTAGTAGAGTAGGATTTTAAGTCTTATGAGTGTCTTTCTATAGTCAGATAGCATTTAATCTTATAGTCAATCAGTGTGGGTATACTTCTTGAATCATAAGTGTATTTTCCTATTGTTGTCTACTAGACTCTTCGATTGCGAAAGCTCTTATAAGTTGTAACTGTCGAATTCCCTTATTTATTGGGTGGAATCTCATAGAGTTATTATGGAGCTATCTTTTGATCAGGAGAATGATATAGGAGAGCTAGTAAAGAAAAAAAAAATCTGCATTGCTCTTATCAAGTGCCACAGTTAAATAAAAACCCTTTTATGGTGTCCTTTCATGAAGAAAGAGTCCTGGTGGGAAAGTTGATTGTGAATAGGATTATTGGTGTGGAGGTGTTGAAGATAATGGCTCGACAAGCTTAGACGTTGAACATTGATTTTCATATTCAATGTCATAAGTAAGTGTTTGTGTTCACTTTTGAGATAAAGGAAGATAAGCAGTTAGTGGTGAATAGGATGTCATGCATCATCTTAAACTCTCTATTGCTTTTAGTGGAATGTCCAGTTGATCTGTCTGTTGACCAATTAGATTTTTCAAGAGCTCCATATTGGGTTGAGGTGGAGAATTTGCCACCAAATCAAAATAACTTAGAGAATGATAAGCTTATTAATAACTTTTTTGATTGAAATGGAGGAGGTTAAACCAACACTCATCAGACCTTGCCTCTTGAAAATTAAGTTCTGGATTCATCTCCAAAAGCCTCTCCTAGTTGGTTTCTATAATGAAAGGAGAGTAGAGGATTGAGTATTGATTTTCATGATGATGATTGGTGCCCATTTCAATGTGAGAGATGATCAAAATTTTGCTTTCTTTGTGGATGTATTGGTTCCCAAGCATCAAGATGCGTTAGATTCTGGTAAATATAAATTGGGAGCTTGGCTTAGAACCTCATTTAAGAAGTCAAGGTCTCACCTTTCGATTAGGCATGAAGATTGTATTGAGGAAGGTGAGGGACGAACAAAACTTAGCAAGGAAGGAGATGAAGGTGGAATTCCCAAGGATCATGATAAGGAGTGTCAAAAAGAAGAAGCTAGAAGACAAAAAGCTACTGGGAAGATGGTTGTAAAGGAACTTCAAGGGATTTTAGTGCCTTGGAAGACGAGAATTGGAGGCATGTTAATAGGAACATGATGCTTATTCAAATTATAGTTCCATCAATGGGACCATCAAAGACAGGTAATCAGCTTGGGCTAAAAGTTTCATTGGTAAGTGTTAACAAGGCCCGAAAAGGATTGTTTAAGATGGCAACAAGCCCAATTACTGAGACCACGGTAAATGATTCTTCGAATGACTCATTTGGTGTTTCAAAATTCTACTAGGTTGGGAGGGAAAAGGTACTCGGCTTAAGGTTACGAGGACCTAACTTTTTTTAAAAAATAAATAAACCAAGCCCAATTGTGGAAGGGATAACTAATATATTGAAACGATTTACTGAATAAGAGTTTCAAGTGGGAGAACTAATTACAAATGATAGTGACAGGACTAATGTGGTGGGTAATGAAAAGGAAGAAGTTGTACAAGTGGTAATCTTTAAGAAAAGAAAGTTGAAGCAAATGGCTAGGGAGGCAAAAATGCTAAGAATTGAAGAGATAGGTTCAGATGCAATTGCTGATGAAGTTGAGGTTCCAACTGTAATTAAACATGGCACTAGTGGCTCACATAAAGCCATCAAGTAGCCATGACTACTTTAAGTTGGAATTGTTAAGGGTTGGGGCCTGACAATTCAGTACCTAAGGAGCATAGTTCAAGCTCATCGTCTTGAACAATAGAGTGGTATATGGAAAATGTGAGGTAGAGGTTGAGATTTACGAATGCAAAGATGTTTGATCTAGTGGGATTATCGAGTGGTTTGGTAATTATATAGGGAGATAATGTTGAGGTGTCTATATTAGGTAAAACTCATCATTGGCTTCATACAAAGTGTAATATGGGGGTGAAATTGTAGTAGTTGAGTACCCCCTTTTTTGGATATCCAAGGACAAAAGAAAGGCAAGATGTACTTAACCAAGTCAAGCAATTTAAGTCACAAGGAAAGGAACCTTGGGTAATTTTTAGGGATTTTAATGAGATTGAAAATGATGAAGATAAGTTTGGGGATCTCCTCCTTCCTAATTCCATATAAATGGTTTTAAGGAGTGGGTTCAAGAATGTGGCTTTATGGAGATTCAAGCTCAAGGTCCAAACTTTACATCAACCAATAGAAGAGAAGTAGAGGGTTGCATAATACAAAGGCTAGATAAGGGGTATTCTAATGTTTATTGGAGTATTCTTTTTCCAAAAGTAGTGTTAATCCTTGAAAAGATGACAGGGTTGAATCATCATCCCATTCTTCTCCATATTAATATGTGGAAAGGAAGGTCTAGAGCTAAATTCAGATTTGAAGAGAAATGGCTTCAGGAGCAATCATGTGCTTCAGTAATTAGGAATGCCTAAGATTATAATGTGAAGGGATCCCATCAGTTTGTTCTGTGACAGAAACTGGTCAATTACAGTAATGTCCTCCATAAGTGGTATAAGGAGAATATCGGGAATTCAGGGGGAAACATAAAGGACTAAAAAGCTGAATTGGACATGCATGAGCAAGGAAAGGTAAACAAACAACTATAAGAATCCTTGTTGAAATAGCTAAATAATGGGCTATGGAGGAAAGTTACTGGAAACAAAGGTCCAAGATATAATGGCTTAAAGCTGATGATAGAAATACTAGATTTTTTTCATGCAAGTACAGAGGAAGTGGAAGATGAAGCTATAAATTTCTTCTCAAATGTTTTTGATCAGGTTGAACTGAAGTATACTAAAGAGGCTCTAGAGAGGGTTCCTATAGTTGTCACAAATATAATGAATGAGAGTTTATGTAAAAAAGCCATAAAAGAGGAAATTAAAGAGGCTGTTTTTAAGTTGGGTAGCCATAAAGCACTGGGACCAGATGGACATCAAATGGAGTTTAGTACGTACCATTAAACAATTTTTTCAGACGCAGTTTATGTTGAAGGCTTTCAACAAATCCTTTATTATTCTTGTCCCTAAGGTACAAACTCCAAGCTCGCTAGATCAAGTTAAATCGATAAGCTTATGCAGTGTTGTTTATAAAATTATAGCGAAAATCCTGGTTAATAGGTTGAGGCCTTTTCTAAACACTCTTATTCACCTTAACCTGATTGCATTTATTCCAAGAAGATATATGTAGGAGAATATATTAATATTACATGAATATCTTCATGCCTTCAGATATAAAATTTGTGAGAAGAATGCTAAAATGTTACTTACATTAGATATCTCTAAAGTTTATGATAGGGTGGATTGGAGATCTTTACAAGCTATCATGACTATGATAGGGTTTCAAGAGAGTTTTGTAAATCTAATTATGCAGTGTATTACTACAGTTTCATTTTATATTATCATAAAAACCTTTTCTCCCTAAGAGAAGGCTCAGGCAGGGTGACCCCTTTTCTCCTTACCTGTTTCTCTTCCTAACAAATGCTTTCTCACACTATTTATAGAAGGAATTCACTAGACTTAGAGTGTGTGAGGTTAAATTAGGAAGAAGGTGTCCCCCCATTTCTCATTGGCTTTTTGTTGATAATACTATCCTATTTTTGAGAGCTTATCTAGGGGATATTAATCTGCTTAAAGGAACCCTTAATAAGTTTCAATAGGCTTTAGGGTAGATGTTTAATTTTGAAAAGTCTGGTATATCTTTTAATAATCGGGTTTTGCAGGAAAATAAAAAGGAAGATTCTGGAGCTACTCTAAGTAAAGGAAGTGAAAGAGGGGTCCAGATACTTGGGGCTTCCAGCTATATGCGACAGAAGTAAAAGAGGTACTTTTCAATTTATAAAGGAAAGGATCATGGACGAAGTGGACAATGTAAAAAAGGAATTTCCTTTCTCTTGGAGGTAGAGATATTATGTTGAAGTTTGTCCTAACTGTTATACCTTCTTTTGCTATGTATTATTTTCTTCTACCTAAAACTTTTTATCAAGAACTAGAAGCAACGCTAGCCAAATTTTGGAAAGGACAAAATAGTCATTCCAGGAAGTTGTCTCTAGATGGATGGTCTATGTTAACTAAGCTAAAAATGATTGAGGAATGAGATTTAGAGGATTTTACCCTTACAATTTAGCTTTTCTTGCTAAATCAACTTGGAAATTTGTTGAAGATCCTTCTTCCTCTCTTTAGGGAAAACTTATAAAGGCCTTATATTTTCCCTCCTCTGATTTTTGGGATGCTGAATTAGGCTCTAGACCTTATTGGGGATGGAGGAGTTTAGTGGAGGTTAGGAAGATCATTCAAATGGGAGCTAGGAAACAAATAAAAAATGGTTATAACACCTTTGTTTGGGAAAATCCTTAGATAGTTGGTTTACCAAATTTCCAATTGCAATCTCCTTACATTGTGAGGGATTGACAGTAAATAGTTTAATTAAGGATGGGAAATAGGATATAACTAGGATAAATTAGAGTATTACTAGTTCAGAAATCAAATCTATCCTAGCAACTCCTATTGGTAACACTAAGAGAGATAGATGGGTTTGGCATTAGGACAAATTTGAGTGTTTTACCATTAAATGTGCCTATAATCTAGCCTGTCAAATGATTAACAAAGAGAAAACCCCATCTTCTAGTAACCCCTTTCTCACTCTAGGGTTTTGGAAAAGGTTGTGGAGCATTAATCTCCCTCTTAAGATTATGATTTTTCTATAGAGAGAGGTTAGAAACAGTTACCAATTAGGTAGAACCTTGTTAATAGGGGATTAAAATATTTAATTATATATAATTATCTTGCTGGACAATTTATAATTTATAAAATTTTATCATTTTCTAATATTCACAATTTTTCATATCCAAACAAAATAATTAAAAAATCAATAAAATATATTAACAAAATCATATATGCACTTAACTATGGAATTTGTTGATCTCTAGCAAGCACTTGGTACGAAGATGTTTCACCTTGCAACCTAGAGCGTGAATCTAAGTGATACGAGTGGATAACTAATACCCACTACAAAAAAAAAAAAGGATTTAGCTACTGCAGAAAAGTAGTAACTAAACCATGTTTTTGTTGTGGTTAAGGAGTTTAGTGACTAACATGTTGCAATCGTTGTTTTCTAGTAGTTAAGTTGAATTTACTGCCTAAGTGGTAGCTATTTAACTACTACACAGGGTTAGTTGTTAGATAGTCACTAAATAGCTACTACTTAGCTACTACATATTGTAGTCACTAAAGTCTATATACTTTAGTTGCTAATATCCTTGTAGTAGCTAAATAAATACTAATTAGATACTAGATATTGTAGTTGCTAAATAAAAACTAACTACTATATGCGTAGTCACTAAATTCTTTTTTTTAGCTACTAACATTTATGTGGTAGCCAAATAGAGTCCGTTTAGCTATTAATTTTGTTAGTAGCTAATTTTGTTTGAAAAATATTGAATTTTATTAAATTTAAATTATTTGTTAATATTATTTATTATTTATCTACTATTTTGGTAATAACTAAGCCAATAATAATTTTTATTAAATATTAAATTGAATTGAATTAATGTATCAACTTATTAATGTTTCAATATAAATATTGAAAAATTAAAATGAAATGAATTTATAATATCTTATTATTGGAATAAATAAAAAGTACACTAAAATCTCATATTTTAAAAAGAAAAAGTACATTTAAAATTCTCATGCCACTTACAATGTGTAAACAAGAAAATTACATAATTCTAATACAATGAATCCACCCTTTATCAACTATTTTAGGGTGGAGTTGAGATTTTTTGTTTACTTAATTTTACACTCTACAAGCTCCTCACATAGATAATTGTTTTCGTTTTATCAAATACCGAAAAAGTTTTTTATCTGCAACAATATGCACGTCTTTATTAATGCAACAACAGAACGAATTCGTTACCAACACAATGATACTTTGATAACATTGAAGAAGGGATAAAGTGATAACTGAAATATAGATAAAATTATAATTGAAGGCAAATAGATCAAGTGAGAGAAAAAAAAAAAAAAAAAGGCATTTTGTGAGATTAATATTATATGTTTTACCCTTTATACAGCTTATCTAAATTTACCGTATATGATTATGATGACACATAATAATTATATAAAAGGTTTGACATTAGTAGAGACACAAAACTTCACGGTTGCCAGAGTAATATAACGTGACTCCTCTATAGTTTTTGACTTTTCTATAGTTTTTGACTTTATACAATTAGGTTTGTTATTTAAAGCCATCATCTTAATTTCTTTATAGGGCATAGACTACAAATTATGCAAAATTCAATATTTCAATATTGACTAATTTTATATATAATAGTACATTCTTTCTTGGCATAATAAACTAAGTACATACTTTATTAGTACATGAAATCAGTGAGAATCAAAGATAGGGAAGCCCATTAATGAACATAGAAGAATATTCAAATATTTAAATGAGACGGTTACCAATATAACGGAAGCTCCAATTGCCTGCTTCTTAGAAGCATAAAATTTTCCATGCACGCAACTCACAAAGTAATTGCAGAATTCTTCTCAGGTGTCAAACTGGCAACACAAAATCTTCTAAAAGCTTCCTTAGCCTCCTACAGCTAATGTAAGAACACAACGACACATTATTAGGGCCAAACTCCCAATTTTTGTACAAGGATCCCTGACATACAGACCTTAGAGCTCTTACTTTTAGAAACTATATTAAAGAAAATAAAAATAATCAAAACAATAAACATTTTATTACATGCTGATTAAATGTTTTACCATTATACACATGGAGAATTATTTTAATTAACTCAAGCAACACAAGCAAATAGTTAAAAAAAATATGGAAACTAATCTGCAAAATAAAATTAAAGGAGAAACTAACTTAAAAATTGTACCTTTACTAAATGCCAATCCTTCAAATATAAGAAGCAGTTGCTATGACCCCCATGCTTTGACAATGGTCAATAAAATCCGAAACTGACGTTTCTACTCTCTTTTGGGGGGTAATTTTCAAATCAGTGTAAAAAAATTAGAAAATATTATGAATTAAAAAATATTTATAAAAATAAGGCAATTGAAAAAACAATTAGGGAAAATGGGTAGTTAACAATCTTTGTCCGCTAGTTAAACTGGCGGACGTTACTGTAGACGGACGATTTTTTTTTTTTTAAAATTTTTTACTATTCGTCTGCCAGCTATACTGGCGGACAAAGAATTATTTTAAAAATTTTTTAGGCCCCTTGCATGGCTGCTCCCTGGCAGCCATGCAACAGGCTATGACTGACGGACGTTGCCAGTTTGCTGCAAGGCTGCAGCCTTGCAGCAGCAGAATCTCTGGCCTTGCAGCGTATGCTTTAGCATGCGTTGTTCGTTCGCCAGTTATACTGGCGGACGAACAACCTATAAATACCCTCCACTAGATAAACCGAATGAAAATTGAATGACAACGCTTTGCTCTCTCTCGCCTCTCCCTCGCCTTTTCTGATATTCAGGTAAAAATTATTTTATATTTTATTTTTTAATGTTAGATAATAAAATATGATAATAATTATATTTTTTATATGATATGCAGGAATAAAGAGATATATTATTGAGTTGAATTGAAGTTATTTTTTGGTGGAAAAATGTAAAAGGTTAGTTTTTAAATTCGAATAAATTTTAATATGGTTCAATAAATATTATAATATGTAGGCTCATAAAAATAATGAAAAAAATTCTTAAATTTCTATAAAAACATGTGCTTAATTGTTATTAAAATGAAAATATTTTCACTTAATGTGACCTTCATACAAAATAATTTGTAAATTTGAAAATGATTAAAAATTGTACATAAAAATTTTTAAGAGTATTATTAGTTGTGTTATTTTTATTTGAGAATAGTCATTATTTACACAATTTAATTGTATGTGTTATTTTTATTTGAGAATAACCATTATTTACATAATTTAATTGTTAGTAGACATCAATTTATTGTTTGTGTGCTATTATATTGTTAAACATCAATTTAGTAGGTCAGTAGTGAACAATTTTTTTTTTTTAATTCTCATGTCAAATTATATAGTAATGAATATTTATATAAACGTAAAAACAATCCATATAACATTATAACATATTTGGATATAAAAAATGAAAAAAAGATGTCATGTAAAATTATATAATTTGGCATACTAAAAATGAATAATATATATAACATTTTAAAAATAAAAATTTAATATTTAAACAACAAAATAAAATTAGAATATGAAAAAAAATTATGATTAGTAATATGTATAATAATCTTATATTTTATAAGCAAATGAATTAATTTAAATAATGAGATATCATAATATTTTAAAATCTCATGCTAAAGTTTATAAAATAATATTTTTTGGTGTAACAAATATGTTTAGATAAATTTATGAATGTAATATTTATGGATTTAACAATTAATTTTTGTTGAAAGTTGATGAAATAAATATTTAATTATTAATTGTAAAGTAAACATTTTAAATGATAGTCAATATTAAATTAGTATTAAGAAACTATATTTAAGTTGTTTTTG